>JAQIWG010000306.1:0-37403 GCA_034695025.1 Chamaedrilus cognettii
ACTGAGATTTCCCTCTCGAATTCGTACGCCGGCAATCACGTTCTTCTCACTGCGGCAAATTCAGGGTATGAGGAAAAAATTGATCTTTTTTGAGAGCTATTTATTGATCTTGCTGAAATAGCTACTGTACGCAACATGACATTCATCGTATAAGTAGACTTTTAAAATAATGGATGCTAACAAAATAGATACGTTTAGTCTGTGTTGCTCGGGATTTAAAAATGGAATTTTGTAGGCAAATCAGCAGCAATATTGCCATTTTTATGCATTGATTTATTTTCTTGGCCTGTTTTAATAAAATAGGCCAACTTTTCCATCATCTGTTGATAATCGCAGTATGCCAGTCTAGCCTTCTCTAATAATTAATGTTGTCTACTCGGCACAATAGAATTTATTTTATTGTTTAAATATTAAGTTTATAGAATTGTCTCATACACGAAGCGAACCTTTGACCTCTTGTCATCATGGCTTGACATCTCAAAATGGCAGTATTTTGAATCTATTACATCCCAATGTCATTTATTAGATAAGCTTTGTTGTCATATGAACGCCATTAATAATTAATTGCACCGCTTTAAAATGGCTGCACTATTATTTAGCATCCATCATCTTTGTTTGTGTGTTGCCGTAGATGCTACTCGTATGTGGGCAAAGTTTCTTACATTCCGCAGCAGATCAACCTGCAAGACGCCTGCTTATACCGAGTTAGTATATCCAAGACATTGAATATTTGAATAACATTCAAATAATGATGTAGGTTCCGTGCTGCGCTTCACCTATCACTTCACCTGTCATTATTATATTCACCTTCAATATCATTCGAGCAAAACAAAAAATTTCATCTCTGTTTGCATGACATATTTTGTTATGCGTTACAAATGCAGTATGCATACATGCACTTATGTAGCATACATACAGCCCTTTTTTTTCTTTCTTCCAGGCAGTTCAAGCACAATATTTTTCTAATGCACATGATTGCGTTTACAATTTCTGAAATGCAATCGTAACTTAAGTCCATCATATTACAGTCCATCGTTATATACAGTCCATCTTATTCTCCAATTTCTTTCAGTTCGGCACTCCTGTCCACGAGATCGGTCACACGCTCGGACTGTGGCACGAGCAGATGCGAATGGACAGGGATCAGACGATCCAGGTCCTGTGGGACAACATCATTCCCGCCTACGTGTCCCAGTTTTATAACTACGCAGACACGGACCCGCTCGGCGTGCCATACGACCACGGCTCTGTTATGCAGTACTCGTCTCTGGTAACTGGCGCTTGTTTCTCTTTGTAAGGGGTTGATTGGGAAGCTTTCAAGAGGATTCTCAAATTGCATGAAATGCATGGGGAAAGCTGCGCCCAACACAAGCCAGTACGATTATGCATTTTTGCATGTACTGGCGTTGACAATATAGTTACTGAAGATCCAGGTACAATATGCGATTGTCTCTGCAGTATGTCAAGTAATGCTCCGAAATGAAACAAATTACAATGTATTATAAGTGAACTAATGGTTTTGTACATTGGAAAAATTAGGACATAAATAATTTTTCAAGGATATTTTTATATCCTGAAAAAAATTTAGTTACATTTGCAAGTTGACATTAAGATAGATATTGACTTGTAACTTTCCTTTGCTGCTATTTCGCTTTGCTTTCTAATTTATCTTGAGAATGTTTAACGCTCGGATTTGTTTGCGTTGAAGGATGGTGTTTCGGTGAACGGCAAGGACACGATGTTGGCACTGGAGCCCTTCTATCAGCGAAACATGGGTCAGCGCACCGGGCTGTCCTTCAGCGACATCAAGATCATCAACCTCGCCTACTGCCAGAGTGCGTTATCCTACTGCACTGCATTGAACCTTCAATGCAGTAGCAATGAACATGGAATCAATTTAATATTGATTTAATTTGCATCTTGATTGTTAATCCAGAATCTCCATATTGATCACTCACTTAAGGCCCATTAGTCTCCCAATGTAGTTTTTTGGGGTCAGGGTGTGAAGGCATGTGTCTGGTCGTAGACATCCAACCTGTGCTAGCATGGAAAAATGGACGAGAAAAACAAAAATATTGATGATGATGACTATGCATACTAGCAAACTAAACTAGCAAATTAAACATAAGCCTACTAATTCAGACTAATTTTTACCACAAGCATTTTATAGTGCTGAGCTTCGGTACATTTAAATTAAGAATTAAGAAGTCAAGCAATATTGTAGAAAGGAATGCAGCTGATTTCATGTGCAAGATGTTTATGTAGAGAAAGACTTATATATTTTAAAACAATCTTGATCATATAGGCTACATCCCAACGCTGTCTCGTTTTTAGTCCTAGCCAGTTACAGTACAAATATCTTTGTGCCCCCCTACAGACATCTGTCAGAGGCAGACGGACCAGCCTTGCACGAACGGAGGGTATCAGGACCCTAACCGCTGCAGTCAGTGTCTGTGTCCGGACGGATTCTCGGGCAACTTCTGTCAACTCCCCGCCCCGCCACGCAACGGTGGGCTGCTCAACCCGTCTTATTAGATGTAGAACATCATAGTTCTTTTACAAACCAATTTCAGTCTTGCAAGGGTCCATTCTGCAACAAAGTATCGCAGTTTAAAGCAACCAATGGCATTGTACTGAATTGTACCGTGTGCTGAATTGTACTGTATGCTGAATTGTACCGTATGCTGAATTGTACTGTATGCTGAATTGTACCGTATGCTGAATTGTACTGTATGCTGAATTGTACCGTATGCTGAAGAATTGTACTGTATGCTGAATTGTACCATATGCTGAATTGTACCGTATGCTGAATTGTACCGTATGCTGAATTGTACCGTATGCTGTTTTCACGCAGCTGCCTGTGGCGGAGTCATCAACATTGCCCCAGGCTCCCAACAAGTCATCACATCCCCCGGTTACTCATCACCCGGCTACTACACTTCATACCAGGAGTGCAGCTGGTGGCTTAAGGTGAGATGATAAATAAATCAACAACTTTTCAGAAATGAGTTTGTATTTGCATGGATAAACAACTCGTTCGTTTTCTTAAATACTTTTATTGGGATATTTTTTTATCTATACCAACGACTTCTTGTTCGATTTAAATTTTTTTAAATTTTAATTCCTTCTCCGAAACTTGAGTCTCGATGACGACCACTAATAACCACTCGATAACAAACACGATACTTTCCCTAAAAAAAGAAGATATGATGCTCACCTCTATACACCATCACAAAGTCCATCAACCTTGATGTGTTTCAAGTTCACAACTGTTGATCTGAGCACTGGATCACAGTCCGGCGATATCGCTGCCCCCTCTTCTTCATCAGTCTCACGTTTTCTGCAATAAAATCAAAACTGTCATGAGTGAGGTTTGACGTTATATTTACGTTACATTTTCTTCTAGGCGCCACCGGGTCAGCAGCTGCAGCTGCAGTTTCAAGGAGACTTTGCGCTGTACTGCGAGTCAGGAGCCTGCTACCACTGGGTCGAAGTCAAATACAAGGCTGATCTCTCTCTTCAGGGAGGAAGGTCAATATCTTCGATTAAGTACAATATTAGGAAATAGTTTTGAAGATTTCATGTCGAATAAATACCGAGCTTAAATTATTATTATACCGCTAGTGTAGAAAATTATTAATATCGGTTGCATGAGGTGTTAAATGATGGTGTAGTGGTAGTAGTTTTAGAAGCTCATGGTCCGTGCATGGCAATGAAGACTATTGTAGTCCGGTGCAGTGTCTCGGGGCCAAGTGAAGAATCACTACCGCTTCTTCAGTTGCCTTTTATAAATCGCCCGCGGAGCTCCAGGCTCCAGCTCAATTCTTTGTTCCCGGCTTGCAAGGGTTAAGGGGTTCAATGGTTAAAAGTGGATAAATGATTAAAGGTGGCTAAGAGGTTATATAATGTGTAGACGACATTAAAGTTTTTATCTAAGCTAACATAAATACTGCAGTGGCCTATTTGGACATTAACTGCAATGTGACACATTACGTGTTTAGTATGTAACAGATTGTGAGTAAATATCGCAAACGCTTTTCATTGCTAAAATAAATCTTTCGTTGTACAACATTAGGAATTGAATATATCTAGATTTGTATCGTTAATCGATTTTCGTTGCAGATTTTGCTGCTACCAAAACCCGAATGTGACGGTGAAAAGTGCGTCTAGTGAGATGATGATTATTTTCAAGAGCAACTACTCGGTCAATTACCCAGCAGCGCAGCGCGGATTCAAAGCTGTCGTGTCTTTAGGTGAGATCAACGTCGTTGCTGTTGCACGGATTTGTATCATTTTTTTCCCAGACTTAAGGCCTAGTTTCGACTCGACCTCAATTTTTCGCTAGACGTATTTAGCTTTCGTATCTCGGGTGAAATTTTTTTCAGCCAGACGCAAACGGAGGGAGAATGATCGTTAATTAAATTTGCTTTTGGTTTTGGTTGGTTTGATCGTTTGGTTTTGCTTTCAAATCAGAAATCATTACTTTAACTTTTCAATTTTCCTTTATTCAACCTTTGAGAACGAAAAGATAAATGTTAATTTTTGTAAAAGTGTATAGCATCTTTTCGTCCCCGAGACCTCGCCTGCGAAGGTCAAGCAATTCTCATCGCCCCATCCATTGAATCCGTCACTGACTTTTTGTCGGAAATTCTTGCAACGTTTACAAAACGCCTTTGTCCCATTCACTCTACAATCGTCAATACTGCAGGTCATCGCGTGAATTTGACTAGGCCTACATCCGACAGCTCGTGACTGTCCACATAGAGATCTTTTCTTTGAAATGAAGTTACTACTTTTGTAAGCGGTTCAGTTGGCCTACAAAAAGTAAAAAGTGAGCTCGATCGTCAGTCAATTCTACCACATCCATTTGACATCGTCACTTGAGCTAATAGAAGAATTCAAACGCTGTATTCTAGACCAGTATTAAATAGATTACAGACATAAAAGATAATGCCAGGTCGGTTTCTTTCAAAAGCTATTAGCGCTACTTTATTGTGGTGAGATCGAGTAGGGCCTACCATAGAAAGAAATCATGAAGGTCATCAACGGTCTGTACAGCGGCCAGACGGCACAAGGTCGCGAGATAATGGTAAATTAGTCATACCACTCGTTGCTTCGTTTGATCGGTCTAATTTCGCATTTCGGGTAACAGTTAAATGACGCAATTTGTAACCACTTTTCAAATTGCATCGGAATTTGTTCGTGCATAATAAATAATTGATTATTTAGTCCACGCCATTGTCCATCACCATTGTTGGTCACATCATTGTTCCATTAGGAAGTACTTTGGTCATTTAATAATCAATGCAAAAGTCTGAAGCCCTTCAACATGGGGCTGCACGCGGCGCGGAGGAAGACGCAGTACAGATCTGCTTGGCGCGCACTCACTTTCAAGGCTATACGCCCCCTCGGCAAGCGGACAAACCACCGAACGAGTGCGATATGATAATAGATAATCAATATATATGTAAAATGTAACACTAATAAGCAGTCTGATAATGAACTGCTCAATATTCAGAAATGACTTTGATGCCCCTAACCCCTTATAATAAATTTTGCTTTATGCAGTTGGTGTAGCTCCTCTTCCCGCATTGACTACAACTACAACATCAACCACAACGACTGCCACAACCACACCCAAGTCGTCCAGCGTTCTCTGGCAGTGCTCGTTCGAGATGGGCGTGCAAGACCCACTGTGTGGCGCGATCCAGGACACGACGGACCAGTTCGATTGGACCATCTTCAGTGGTCCCACTCCGTCTGATCCCACGGGACCCGACTTCGCCTATGACAAAACCTTCTATCTCTACATCGAGGCGAGCGCACCGAGGCAGCTGAACGATGAAGCAAGGTGTGTTGTAGAGGGCGATGATTTTATATCTTTAGAAGTTCTGTAGTATGTCAATTTTTGTGGATATGAGCATTTTTATGAGCTGGGGATCTTATGGATATATATTTATTTATGTTTACGATAGCATATAAATTATGTTAATATTCATAAATTGTTGATCTATTAATTGTTGATAATTAATTTCTATGAACTGGTTACAGAATTGTTTTTGTTGTGTTTGACGAGTTAATCATGTATCATTAGTGCAATGCAGAGTATTGATGTGAAGATTCTAAGTGCCCTGTTCGTCACGATGAATTAGTAGTAGAATGACCAATAAGCGTTTGTTGTTAATAAGTATTCACAGTTTTTTCACACTAACAGTAATTTTACATGCATATATAAATTAACTCAATCATGACCGCGCGTTTATATTTCAGGATATTTCTTCCACGGTTCAATGGCTACAGTGGCGCCGCATGCGTCGATTTCTACTACCACATGTTTGGTTTTCACATCAACATGCTGAAGCTCGTTGAGATCACGAGCTCGGTCTCAAACGTCGTCTGGACACGTTCCTATGACCTGGGCAATCAGTGGTTTCATGGAACAGTTAGCGTCAATCTCCAACAAGGCTCTCAGGTTAGCATTGCAGCTTTAGTTATAAGATGGGAACTACGGTGCTGTTAACAAATATTTAAATAAAACAATTTTGTGTGGTGATGGGATGATAAATTCTTACTCGAAATTCTATGAGAAACGTAAAGCATTATGCTGTGATTGTGCCGTGTTTCATTGTATTGATTTTGAATGACGGTAGCAGACATAATTTAAGATCTAATAGGTTTTTTGTAGTAAAAAAGACAATTGTTTCAAAAAGTAAAAATCATTGGCTATCACGATTGCACAGCAGTGCGCATGGTTCTCAAAGGCCAATGAATATTGTTTTCCACTATATAAATGTACATGCAAATGTCATTGCCAATTTTCTATTTTTATTTAATTTTATACAGTAAATATTCCATAACTAAGCTTTACTCATTATTTATCGTATTGTGCCAAATATGGACCTGAATTAAATCATAGGCTATACATCAACAATTCAGATACCTAGTAATGCTTTCACTATGACCAATTTCTCTAAAAACTGCTAGTTAACTATAGCTGCGTAATGAATAATTAAATTCCATGAAACATTTGTGTTTCGTAATGCTAGTCTTAAAACGCAGCTTCAGCAAGGACTGTCATCTGCAGGGTTAAGTTTAGCCAAGATATAATCTACGTAGTGTAGTATACGCCAGTTTCTTCTAAAAACAGGCGTAGTGCAACTGCTCAGCCTTTAAAAACTGCGTAGGCCTGCGACACCGTAGTTGATTTTCATATGTAATGCTACGTCTGTTTCAAATTTGGCGTACAATTTGCATGTGAGCATCAGTGTAGGAGTACTACGCTTGAACTTAGTTATCTGTATAGTTGCAGTTCATCGCGTCAAGAGGAGCCGAGTACTCAGGAGACATTGCTATCGACAAGCTCGTCGTTTCTTCAGGCAACTGCAGCAGTTAGCTGCATCGTTAGATCTCTCGCTGATTTCTGCTGCCTTAGTTTGTATACCGCGCATAGTATTTAACATTCACGAAGAGACACACGGGTACAAAGAATGACAGGAATCTTACTTTTTCTATTTATTGTATTAAAGAGCGTGCGACCAGGCAGTTATTGAGAAATCAGGTCTTAGCATTTCATCGTTGATGAGTAATTTTGTGAATACCAGCAAAGCAAAAACAAGTTGAGATTAACCTACTGTATTGTTATATGCAATCTGATTATGTTAGTTCGCTATTTATTCTCGTTTGTTGACTAGTCGACTGTTTATGAACGATAATTGTTTTATTTGTAAGATTGCACGATATGTTTTTGTGTTGGTGTTTATTTTGCGTGGAATAGTTTATGTTTGTACACTATTTTACATAGAAGAGCGTGTGGCCTTGGATTATATATTATATTAGTGGATTATATATTTAATTGTGTGTGTTAATTTAATGTTCATTGTTCGGTTTTTACTTTTAATTCAGTTACAAATACTGCAAAATCGAAATTGTTGATATTCTTGCATTTAATGGTTTTTGTAATCGTATAGATTTTTTTTTTGCAGAGGGTCTTGTTGTTGGTCGTATGGTATTTAATTTTTCAGAACTTATGACAAGGTATTTTAAAATAGCGCTAAACCATATTCTCAAATACTAACGTACCAATGCTACTAAACGATTGTCTAATTTGATTGCAAATTTGCATATTTCTACATAACGTACACTATTGTTACAATTTTACATCGTTTCTAAACCAGACAGCCATTTGTACAGCAGTAATACGTAATGCAGTTTACTTCGGTGTACCGTAGCGAATTTTCTAACTGTTACTGCAATCTTAGATGCCGGCTTATTAATTTATTATCGTTTTGTGTAGCGTTTTAGCCTTTTTAGAATTATACTAATTATAATTATGTAGACAGGGTTATGCTTAACCACCTCTTTTGACGTCTATTATGCTAATGTCCATGTTTTCACACAGGTTTTAGCCGTTTTGCGCTCTGATGAGGACCGCTTGAGCTGAGTTTTTATGGCCGGATGCCCTTCCTGACGCCGACCAAATAAATAATTATCTGGCACGGGGTTAGCAGCTAGCAACACTTGTGTGTTTAACAGCCTGGCTGAAGGGCCTGTAACGCATGGTTTCATAGTTGCCGGCGCGGGGACTCGAACCCAGGTCCTCTGGACTCCTAATCCAACGCCTTAACCACTACACCACAGCTCCTCGTTTAGAAGGCGTAGTACTCCAAAAAAGATTGCTTGGAGTATGGTACAAAGAAGTTTTGGAGTCAAACACTCCTATTTGGCGGGGGGCTGGCCCCAAAAACTGGTAGGCTGTCGGGAGGAATAGGGGGAGGGGTTGGTAGATAAATCCCTGCCTACCCAGATTTCAAAGGCTGAGCAACTGCGCCTGTTTGAGATGGATCAGGCGTAGGCCAAACGCTTCGCATGGTTTATCAGAACTAAACTTAATCCTTTATGGACCAATAGGTTTCATTTTGAATTATATTGTATGATTGTATCACTGCATGTATTGTTCTATTTATTGTTAATGCAATGTCATGATTTTCAAGTGATTGAGTCATTTTGACTGAATTTTTGCCAGTTTATACTTTGAGTAGAATTATATTGGACTAGATTATACAGCGTTATGAAATTCTGATATTTTTATATTCTGTAGTAATCACTGTGTCTAGCAATTATTGATTTTATAAGATGTTCTGTTCGTTAAGGAATCATTTCTAAAATAAATTTACTACTTAAATTGCGTTTTCAGTTTTAATAACAGTGAAAACGACTTGTATTTTTTGTCAAAGTTTCAAAATATGATGGAGAGTATAGTTGCTTTGTTGGTCTGCTTTACTATTGCTTGTTATTTCCAATCTTTGAATAAACAGAAGTACATTGTATTGATGCTCAATGCAGTCTTAGGGCTGGTTTCTACAACATGGATTTAATGGTGGTTCAGGATTTAACCAATCTTTTTGCATAGGCCAAATCCTGAACCGCCATTAAATCCGTGTTGGGAGAAGCCAGCCCTTAATGAGCAACCATCAGATTCTAGAATGAAACGCGCGGCTTATATAATTATTATACACGAGGAAGACTGACAACTTCATCCGGATGAAAATGCTATCTCTTGAACCCTTTGCATCTTAGTCGTCAAGATTATTACTAAGGTTTTCTTTGTAGCCTGCATCGGCCAATCAATTCGGCTATTCGACAATATATATAGCATATTATAGGCCTAGTGATATTGATTGCTTTAGCTGAAGTCCCCTTAGTCCATACATGTAATTACGCAGTGTCATGCACTGCAATAGTAGACCCACATCCAATATCAGTCTTCACTGGTGATGCGGCCGCACTCGGCTGGACATGAACAAATTTTGAGGCGCTATACATTGTAGGCTAACCCAATGGCTGTTTACTTTAGACGGACTCGAGAGGATCTGTATTTCGATTGTCACGACGATGACCTCAAACGTCCACCCACGCAGTTATATATCAGCACAGTTATATATCAGTTATATATCGGGTCAACACGACCCGACTTACAATATTCTGTAATCAGTCATTACATTTTTGAAGTTCTGCATACTCATTCATTCGACTCTGCACGTGATGTTATAAAATACAAAAAACTTACGCTGTATGAGCTTCATTTGGCAAATACGTACTTGACAGGTGTCGACTATGTGAGCGCCAAGCACTTAGGAAATTCAAGAAAACTGCGCATTTTGTGTTGTAAGGAGTGCACCGCATACACTTTCTCGCACTCATTCGCAGTTTGACACATTTTGTATTCAACACTAGATCTGCAGATCTGCAGATAAGAAATAATCAAAACTCATTTAGGCCATGCCTCGATAAATGTACCTATCAAAGTTATAGTCAAATAGTAGCATATACGTACTTATTGAAGTCAAAGTCAAGCAATCTAAATAAGCAAAAGATGTTATTTGTATAATACAGCTCGCACGGTTTTGAGTAGGCAACAGCTGAGACAGTGAACACTGGTATCGGTTAACAAACCGGAACATGAACGTTGTCTGCAAACCAAGCCATCATACACGCTCAAGCTCGAACTTACCGTAAGCTTAATGACCGAAATTTCGGCTGTTGGTACAATGGTAACCTACGCATCAGTCTCTTGTATCCAATATAATAAAGTCATTAGTTCCTGTAGGCACTCATTGAAGTGGCTCGGTATTGTCCATCTTACCATGCATTCTCTTTCACGTTCCAAGTGGCTGCCACGGTTTTGTGCTTTTGGTGCGTTTTATGACAGCTTGGTAAAATCAACAGCGAACTGTTAAAAAAATATAGCGTCGCGGTTGTTGTACACCGTAGTGATAAAAATTCGTTTTAATATTGCGCTTATTTACTTTTGACGTGCACTACGCCTGCGTTATATGCACTATGGCCTGCTGAACTTACTCTCTCACATTGTGAGTCACACTATTGCAACAACACTCTCTTGAGAACTCGAAGGTTAAACCAAAATAATAAAATAAACCGAGAAGCGCGGGAATCTTAAAGCTGAGTTGACTTTCCAAATTGAATTACGTTTACAGCGCCGTAACGAATGCAGCGTGACGGCGAAGCGGAAATGATTTCGAAAGTAAGGGAGCTAAAATTCGACTATAGTTAAATCACGATCGGAGGGGGCGGGGGGGTAGTCACGACACTTGAGCAAAGATCTAACTTTCTAATCGTGTAGAGAAAACTTATCGAAAAATATATGTGACAAAAGTGGGGGAGGGGTGGACGAGGTCAATAGCGTAATATGGCCACTCCATCTTTTAAATTGTAGAGGGGACTCACCGGACCGCCCCCCCTACATGTAGTTTTGCAATAATATTGTTTACTATAGAAAAGAAAGCGCGCCCTTCAGATTAGCCCACTGTGTTTGACGAATTACTCATAATGTCTTTGCGTACAATCTTCGTGGCGATCTATGGATGTGTAGACTCATTCATAATCGCGCTTAGATTACCGTCACGCTCCATTGACAGGGGTTTGGCATAGAGGCTTTCTGGTGCGTGATACATGTCAGACAGCTCGTTGAGAAGTGTGGCTTGACTACACGCATGATGTATAGTGGCGTACTCTTATGATTAATATAATCCACCCGACGAACAGCGTATAGGCCTAGTCTATTATGCGGTCGAGATTGTGCGAGCAATTATAGTTTCGTTCATTTAGAAATCCACCCTGTCAAGAAAACGCTGATCAAATCAATAACTATGGTATTGTTTTTTACTGTAGTAGGTCTTTTGTAAAACCTGAATATAAATTTCATCAGAAAAAGGCAAGAGAGATAGAAAGTAACCTAGACATAAAGCCAATTTCTATATTTAATGCGTCGTGGCTCGAAACTAATCCTCTGCAGGGACTTTGATATTGTTTACCCATTCGCTACGTCGTAGATTAAGCACGAACTTGACGACTCTAATAACGTCGTAGTATCTTCAATGGTTTCTCGACAGGCCTACGTGTTTGCTATGGTCACGGATGGCTGGGAACCTACTTGACTGACCCATGGACCCTGACCCCCGGAATCCGTCATTGGTCAGTGGTCACAACAGGGGAGAAAGTTCCTGCTGAACGGTGCGACTTAACGGATAGAGGAAGCAATGAAACGCTGGTTTCATTGATCAGTCAGCGGCTTGAGAATGACGACGCCGGTTCGAATCTTCGTTTATCGTATGCTTCTCATGAACACGCTACTTCTCACAAAGCTGTTGATAATGGTAAGCGTTAGCATTTCATAGACGTAGATTCGGTGAGGCTGTAGTTTTTTTGCTACGTTAAAAATAATTTTGATTTTAAGAGGCATGCGATTAATAATCAATTAGTAAGAAATATACAGTATAGTAGTACGACTTGTGACGGTTCTTGTCACCAGTTATTATATCATCACAGTTTGTAATTGCAATCGTATTATTTAGGCTCGTAATACATCGCAGAAGCCACCATTTAAAACGATGCAATTCAATCAACAGTGCACAGGTCTAATAGCGTGGCCAAATTTGTATTTATCGGGCGACTAAAATTTCCTGCTTATATTGTGCCCGCATAAATTAATTTGCGATTTGGAAAAGTTACGTATCCGGCAGGGCAGCAAAAATTATTAATATTATGGGTTAGTCAGCCGCTGTGAGCGATAAGAAGTTAATGACGTTACGTAGCCGAGCTATTCAGAGCTGTAGGCCTACGTGTCGGCGTGACGTTAGCCGACTCTTCAAAGGGATAGAAATGAATTCATGTTCTGGGTTTGGTTTCGCGCTTCAAACTTTGCAGATCACTGACGACACGTGGGTGCTTAATCTTTCATACGTGCCATCAATAGAGTTCAGCGTCGGACTACTCGCGTTGATCTGAAATCTAGATCAATTATATTAGGTTCTGTACACTTTCAGCAAAAGTGCGATGTTAAGGAACGATGTTTAAAGCATTTATTAATAGAATGCTATTCCAGTAGTAGTATCCGCACTGCGTATAGGCAGGTTTCTGTAGGCTTTTATTTTATAGGCAATAACAACACATGAAATGCACAGTTTTACAACTTTCTTCCGAGCAAAGAAGGTGTTACTAGGCTTCTATTACAATGTAGGCTATGGTATAAGTCCTATATTTAGGTCTACCCTTTGATTGCTCATAGGGAGTAGAGAGTAGGGAGAGATGCCACGATGTCGTGACTCGTGACAGTGCAGTACATTTATAAATTAATTAGTCTATATAAATAATTTATAGGCGTTCTTGACTTATTGTACGCCTAAACTTGCCATCCATCAGACTCTTAGCTAACATTCTGCAGATCTTTATCTAGCGCCACACGTATGCTTCGATTGCTTCATATACATGTATTTGTGTCAGCATTATTTGAAACTTATTCTAGGTTTAAATGATTTGATTACCCAACCAGTATACTGGCTATATAAAAATGCCTGATACGCCCTATTTAAATTGGTCAATAGAGTAAAATACTAATAAGCCCCAGAAATCTAATGCGCTAATCGTGTACGTAATCGTACCTGGTACCAACATTTCTTCTGTAGATTTGAGCAAACACCGTCTGGATATTTTAAAAATAAGTTCATGGTTATTGGCTAGTGTAGGCTATACTGTTAATTTCCATGCTGATATTTGCAAACGCTTGAAAGACTTTTTGAGGCAGTACTGTACAATTGTCAGATTTTCGTTGTTTATGCTCATTAGGCCCCTACAGGGCTCAGGATCAACCACTTCATGTATAGTTTTATTGTATTTTTGTGTGGGTTTAAACACGAAATACTGCGACAACCTCATGCATGTCTGACCCATGTAATAAAGCAGCAGTTTAGCTCATTAACATTGCACTCTATTTCCATCGCGGCACTCCAAGGCTACTATTATAGAGTACAGACCTAGAGTGTCTTACTTCGCTAAATGTTCTTACACACGCCACGATATTTAGAGTTAGACAAATTTTATTGCTTTCTTGAAAACCAAACCAGGCACATTTTAATGTGATGCATTATCGGATGATCATTCATGTTTATTTTATCAAAATAATGTTACATCTGTGTCCTGACGTACGTGGATCGTCAAATATAAATAATTACAGCGTAAGTGATAAAATTGACATCATTTGTTCTTTGTATGCTAATATCCGATCTTATTACTGTTTGACGACGAATAAAGCGCATAATATAGTATCGATGTCATCAGCCTGACAATCTTATATCACTTTGCATGCAGGCGCGCAGTATCGGTGACGAGTCCGCTAACAGTTGGGTACCAGACAACGGATCGCTAGCAGACTGGCGTAAGTGTCATGGCATGCCAAGCGATGCTTGTGAAAGACAGCAGGAAAAGATGGAACTGCTGAGGGAAACGTTTTCGAAAATTAATGCGCAATACTTCGTAAGTTTCTGCTTTCAATTCGATTCTGTATTCAATTCTGTACAACTTGGTTCAATTATTAATTTTGTCAATAAACATTTTGTAGGAAAATGTATTGTAGCGTATGTGTGCTAGCGTACCTATACTCGTGTTAACAATGGATCTGTAATCCTATTTAGAATGTGTTTTTTTCTTCAAATGAGATTTCAGTGGACCGTAAAATTTAAAATGTTCTGAGCTGATCGGTGTTTTTTTGCGCCATTATGACAAAGTAATAATTTGCATTTGTGAATTTTTCTGCTGTCTCTTGACTGTCATTTTCTTGAGGAATTGACATTACGAGGCTACACTTCTATTCTCATCAATTTCGATTGAAAACGTCTCTGCTCACAGACGTAATATGCTGTGTACAAAGCTTGAATTCGATTATTACTTATTGAAAAACGTAATCTCTCCGTTAATAATAAATTAGCTCGCATGTAGATGTTTGAACACACAATATAAGACTTTCATTTATCAACAGTAGGCAGAACTTAAAGGTTAATTGCTCATGTTGTTGCCTATTACTGCTGCCATTGATGAACAACTATGCACGAACTGTGCTGGTATTTAAGCCATAATTTATTCGTTGTAAGTTATCTAATTCATTTTGTTGTTTCTGCCATGAGGCAAATAGTGTTCTATTGAACATCTTTATTTCATCGCAAGTTATAGCATAATACGCAATAATAATGCGTATTATAGCGTAATTAATTAACGTAACTAATGATAACGGAAGTTAATTAAAGGAACTGATAATATTAAATAAGAAAGGCGCACAAATGCCTATCTAACATATCAGTCAGTATTGTCTATTATGTGTGTGGTTGTCCGTCGAGAGAACGACGATGACGTCAGTTGCGTTCATGGGTTCTTCTATGGCTGAAGAGATCAATGGTCGATCGGCACGGTCTACTGCAAGTCGGGCAGTGTGTCGATTTTCTGTTACTCAAGTAGCCGCCGTCTTTCAAGTAGCGACTCTAACCTCGGGCCGTAGTCCGCTGGTGGTTGCCGTGCGCTTTCGGTCTTTGCCTTCTTTTGTGTTCGCTGTTCTTTCAGCGCTAGAATTCTTCTGGCCTCGAACTGCGCTACGCCAGACTTCATTGGCTATAGCTATTTACATCTATAATAATTTGCTGAGTCTCTGTTATTTAAGAGACCGAAGACACTGATAATGTTGCAGATGCGTGAGGCGTCTGAACAAAGCACACATCTTACCGACAAGACAGCTGGAATCACTGTCGAGGGCTGCATACTGCTGACAGAGACTCAGCTGGATCGCATTCTAAGTCGCCTGAACGCTCAGAATAAAACCAAGTTAACAGTGGCTAACATCAGCGCTAACTCAAAATCAAGAAGCCGCACGAAACGGAATTTAATCGATTTTGTCAAATTTCCATTAGAAAAGTGGACGATGCCTATCAGTTATAAATTCGACGGCTCTCACAGTAAGATCTTCATTAAGTATCCTATCAAATTGGATGGCATTTTTTTATCATGTGTTGCATAAATGTAAATTGACATTAAAAAATTTATTTATAGTTGAGAATGAAATCGTTTATCCTCGATGTGTTTCGTACATACAGATTTCTGAAGAAAAGCGTTGAGAACAGATCAGAGTAGAAAGTTGGATGCCAGCTACGTGCCACGCAACAACACGATAGAGCGAGAGAGATGTTGATTGCCATTCCATTATGATAGCAATTTTTCCCATTGAACTCGACTATGCAGCAAGTTTTGTCTCAAAATTTTATTCGGACTTCTCTTAGTGTCCGAGAGAAATCGTGCCATCCTTTCATCTAATCCGTTTTGTACTTCACAAAATTATTATTGAATTGAATTCAACGTTGATGCACTGTACGTTTCGTAAAAGATGTACGATTTGATGAATGAATCGAATTGATTTGAATGTCATTGATTTGTTTCAGACAGCACCCAGCAAACAATAATACGAAACGCTTTACAGCACTGGATGGACAATACCTGCGTGAGATTTGTTGAACTTCCGCTTGCAGCTCAACTTTCGACCAGCTACGTACTCATCACCAACGACAACTCCTACGTACAATCGTAAGAAGATATTGAGGTCCGTACGTTCCGCGAAATGTACGCGCGAGCGGTCGTTAATTTCGTCTGGATCGCTATATTAAAGATCAATTATGGTTTTAGCGGAGAAAGTTTTATGTTCTACAACAAATAATGTAAAAAGTTACTTCGTCTGCAGAGGTTAAAGCAAGTTAATGATAAATTAATTACAAAAATCTCGGACATTAACGAAGCTAAAATTATTGTCTATGATTTGCTGCAATATGTTTATGTCGGTAAATATACCAGTTAGTAGAGATTTTGACTTTGTTCAAATTTATTGCAGAATCGAAAGGGTTGAATTTTGTAATTTTTGTTTTGTAGATGTTACTCATATGTTGGGAAAGCGAACTATGAACCGCAGCAAGTTAACCTGGGAAATACCTGCTTGGAAGAGGTTTGAATTGCACGTATTGCTTTCAAATTTTATTTAGGTTTACTGTTGTTAATTTGTATCACATCAGGTCCTGTCGTGTGTGTAGGTGTACAGCACACAATCTGTTTCTATCTTCTTTGTAATAGATCTTGTTTTGATTTAGGAATCTCGTTTACTTTAGCTTTTAATTTAAATCTTCTTAGTTTTAAGTTTCATAATTATCACTCAATCTTTGCTTTATCAATGGCGTTATGATGTTATGTATAGGCCTTCAAAAACCTGGTGTCAATCAATCACGTCTCTTTTCTTGGCGGTTTCCAAACCTTTCCTTAAGAAAACCTGACAATATTTTGATGCCATGGACAAATGTCAAAATTGATCATAACTACTTAACCCTTTTTCTGTTCACGATTCTTGACCCTTGCTTTTGCTGCTGACCCTTCACTTTTTGTATGCCTATTTTCATCACTCCTCATTCTTCTTCTTCATGCCCACATGGCAGGTCTTTGGTGTCCAAATCTTCCATCCTAGCCGATCCTCGGCCCTTCTCTTTATTTTTGCATACCATTCCTTCTCAGCAGGTCGTCTATCGTGCCGGTACATGACCTGCTACATGCTGCCACAACAAAAACTAACCACCTTTTCTGTCGTCTAATCTGATAATGTCCATGTTTTCACACAGGTTGAGACTTTTGCGCCCAGAGGAGGACTGCTGGATCTGAGTTTTCACGGCCGGATGACCTTCTTGACGCCAACCAAATAAATAATTATTTGGCACGGGGTTAGCAGCTAGCGACAAGTCTTGTGAGTCTAACAGCCTTGCTGGAGGGCCTGTATCGCCATAGTTTCATAGTTGCTAGCGCGGGGACTTTAACCCAGGTCTCTGGATTCCCAGTCCGATGCCCTTGCGGTTTTTCTAGCTTCTAGGTCTGCTATTAGACGTAAAGGCTGCATGCTTGCGATGTCTGTGTTCAGTTTGGTACTCCGGTTCACGAGATAGGCCACGCGCTCGGCCTGTGGCACGAGCAGACGCGTCCGGACAGGGCTGACACGCTGGACATCATCTGGGAGAACGTCGTGCAGAGCTACTCGAGTCAGTTCAGCATGGAGTACGATGTGAACAACCTCGGGGTGCCCTACGACCTCGGCTCTGTCATGCATTATGCCTCATTGGTAAGCATGGTATGCTTGCATGCATAAACGGAACCAGTCTACCAGATCAGAGATCACGTAACAAGAACTTATTCCTGTTGATGATCGACAAGAATTTGGTCTCGCTCTGTTGTCTTTTCATACCTGTGGCCAATAAATTTAAATTATTTAAATTTGCATTTTGTTGTTTTTGTAGACATAAATTTACTTGAAGCATGTTGTTGAAATGAGTAGTTTTTTATTTGTTTGCCAGTGAATAGCTTCAAATTTAGAAAGTTATTTGAGGCTATAAACTGATAGCGAGCTCTGAAATTCAGATTGTTCAGATTTATATTACCGGTATTAAAATCACAATCCGTTCTTTTACAACATGCTTATACTGCATGAACTGATTTCATAATGGTCATAGCTTTGCTATTGCAAAAGCCGTAAGTTCGCAACTAGCCAGATTTTAAGTAACTTTCATTTAGAGCGATAATTTCATACTTAATTTTTTATAAGACCTATTTTGCTACAGTCTCGGTTATGCTGGCGATGCTGCGTAGGGCCCTGCTTCATGGAACGGCCTGGACACCATGCTGACCGTGGACCCTCTCTATCAGTTGAACATGGGTCAAAGAACCGGGCTGTCCTTCGGCGACAGCAGGATAATTAATCTTGCGTATTGTCAGGGTCTGTTCTGACTTTACATTTATGGTTATGGACAGTGCTGGAGTTAGGCCAAGTGGCCAGGGGGGCCCAAGTGAAGTCACGAGCGGGGGTTGGGAGTGGGGGAGGATGTTGAAGGGGGCTTTATTTTTGCCATGCACTCACGAACGGGGGAGTGGGTGCCGACAGAGACTTTTTTCGTTTTTGAGCTCTTCTTGACACTGCTTTATTTCCTTAAAAATAAATTTTGTAATCGTCCCAAGATACTAGGAAAACGCGCGCCTCACAGGCTTCTTATTTGACTGTAACGAGAGGCGCCGATCCAAATAGCAAGGGAGGCCTGCCTCCCCCGGGCCCCGCCTGTAACTCCAGCAGTGACTTTGGATCGTGTGCGTTATTAGTTAAAAGGAGTCACTAAAAAAATATGCTTTGCTTTTTATTTTTATGACACTTGACTTCTTGAGCACCATACAGTACATGATGGCACGAAACCACCGATCCATGACCTGTCATACAGCGCTGCAGTATTTGACGTTTTAAAATTGCGTTGGTTTAGGATTCTTACCGTTATGGCCAGTGGTTAAAGTGAAGAATCGGGGGCCCCGGATCTGCGATCGCGGCCGATCCGGTGGCACCGGCAAACTTTAACCACTGGTTAGGGCTAGGGTTAGGTTGAGGTTAGGAATGAGATATATTTTAGCAATTGTTTTTAGGTTAAAATTTGTGTAAGGTTTGGGTTACATTTACAAGATTAATATATTTGACATAAAAACTAAAAATCAGTAGCTGTGCTACTAGATACTGGAGCGTGTTCAACCATGAGCTTGCGCCAATGGAATCACATACAACTACAAGACATACAACTATTAACAATACATTTTCGTTTGTAAATGGCTGGTCAAGCTCACAAAGGCAGCATAATTCTAGTGTCAAATGCAATGTTTTGACTTGTGTGAATTCTACAACTGATTTTTGCATCTGAAAGCCTTCACACCCTACAATTTTTTGAATTGAATATAATAATGCTAACATGTACAGCGTTGATTGCGGTATTGCAGGAGTATGTACAGAGGGCTTGAGCGAGCCATGTCAACGCGGTGGATATCAGAACCCAAATAATTGTTCACTTTGCATTTGCCCCGATGGATTCTCCGGAAACTTCTGCCAACTTGTTGCACCTTCGAAAAACGGTATAGGAAAACAGTTCGGCATAGAGAATAGCTGAGACAGCACAGAAAATACTATGATATATTGACGATGGTTGTGTTGCTTTCTTTCTATTATTCAGTTTTATATTAGAATACTTCAGTTTTTTAGTCCAATTTTCATAGTAGTCAAAGTCATTTATGCCAAAATTTTATATTTTTTGTACGATAAAACACACGTAACTAATTTCAGTTTTCGTTATAATTATGAAATCAAAAGGCTAAGCTGTTGTAATTATTGAACTTTCCTTGTAACCTGTTAAAGGCTAGGCCAACGTTTAAACTCAGAGAGTTCAGAATTTTGTTACAACCTGTTCAAATCAAGCTTCACTATAAATAATTGAACCAAAAAAGCACACCATATTGAAGTCTTGGTTAAAATTGCTGCTCTATTATATTTGAGTCAATAAAACTGCTACTAAGTAGCGATTTGATGTTCTTCTCTGGCGTACTTAGACTTGCTTTCTCCAACACGAATTTAATGGTGGTTCAGGATTTAGCCTATGCAAAGGGTGGGTTAAATCCTAAACCATCATTAAATCTGTGTTGGGGAACCCAGCCCGTAAACTGAAATAAGTTTGACTGTTTACTTTAAACTTTTTGCATTATTTAGCTGACTGTGGTGGAACAATTGATTTGAGTTTTAATGATCAGCGCTCCGTTGAGTCTCCTGGCTATGCTTCACCTGGCTACTACAACTCATACCAAGATTGCAGTTGGTTAATCAGGGTAAAATTTCAGTCATACATGATATAAATTGTCGAATATGAATTGATATGTTTAATACTTAATTCGTGCCTAATTATCTCAACTTTTTTTCAGCTATCTAATATTAAATTGTAATTTTTTTTATTGCATATTTGGGATTTTCATCCCTTTCAAGCAGTACGCATGACATTTGTCTTACAGGAATATGAAATGCTTTTAGTGATTAAGAAATAAGCACTGTCCATTATTGGTATTTGAAAAGTAAGAATGGAAATTATAGGCTTGTGACGCGTAACTTTCATTACAAGAATAAGAAAAATGTTTTGCTTGAAGGTGCGATTAATCATAAAAATAATGGACAATAGGTTATCGTATTAAGTTTAGAACTAAGGTGTAACAATGCCTTGTACGCTAAAAATGTTGATGTTCAAGTTTTAATTTCTTGCATTGACATGCGAAAATTTGGCTTCTCTGATTATAGGCGCCCCCGGGTCTAACAGTTCGTCTAACGTTTGATGGAATTTTTGCTGTGTACTACATGGACAACGCGTGCATTCACTGGGTGGAAGTCAAGTACAAGGCGGACCTGGGACTGCAAGGGGCAAGGTGTGATGCAACTATGCGTCGTTTGTCTAACAGCAAATTTGCTTTTATTTTGTGATTAAAATTGGTTTTTTGAGTGACGATTGATTCAAATTTGTTGTATTTCAAGTATTGGCAACTACATGTTGTGTTCTCCAATAGCTAACACGGTAAAAAATCAGATTTGATATTTCACAGTGTTACTTAAAATCACGGTTGTTTTTGTCCAAATTTTGCTAGTTAGGTTGATAGCAGTAAAAGTGTAAATCAAGCTTTGTCACTCGGGGCGTTACAAAACAAACTATGTACTGAAAACGGAGGTTTAAGCATTTTTCATCTAAGGTGGTTTAATTCCACTAAACTTCTAATTTCATATGGTGCTAGAAGCGTCCACCCTTTACGTTAGGAGGGTTCAAGTATTTCCTCACAGCCCCTTCCCCCCCCCCCCCCCCTCCCCCGACAAATTAATATCGCCCTGCCTATAATGTTAACCCATGAGTCGTGTGTGCATCTTTCTCAGGCTTTGTGGATATCAGCGCCCAAACGTTACCATTAACAGTGTGTCCAGCGAAATGATGGTTCTGTTCAAAAGCAATTTCTCGGGGAAGTATCTCACCGCACAACTTGGCTTCAGAGCATTGATATCTACTGGTAAACCTACAAATATTTGGCTTAAAAACTTGTGTATCGAAAGTATATCATCTCGATGCGTTACAAATTTATGGCTTTTATTTTGTAATTTGATGAAAACTTGCTAGATGATAAAATTACTGTGTATCTCAAGCTTGCCTTTCACTTTTATCTCACTTATTTAAAGTGGTTATGCTCTTTTATCTTATATGGACGTTTGTTTCAAAGCAAGCTTGATTTCTCTTTGTCAAAAGACATGCGCACCTACGATTCAAGCAAATGATGTTTTGTCAATCTCCATTTGCATGACATATTTTTGGTGCGTTACAAGTGCGGTGCTCATACATACATACGCAATGTACGCGAATGTCAGAGTAACAAATTTTAACTATGCGTTCTGCAGTGGGGTTGGTAGTTGATGGTTTAGCAGAAGAAAACCCATCTCTGCTGTCAACACCTGCGTTGTTTGTATCAACAACTGTTACATCGACTGTGCTAACGAGTTCCTCTACAACCGAGAATTCATTGCCATTATATGCAAGTTCGTTACGGTACCCTACTCAATCGATATCATACTGTAGTAGATTTATTACGCACAGGCCTTTGCTAAATTAAATTTCTAAGGCACTGAGTGCCAAGTGGTGAGGAATTTTTTTTAATTTAAGACCGGGTGTAGTAAAGAGGATTGCATACCCGGTTCAGTGCCTTGGGATCAAGCAAACAACTGCTTTCCCTTCTTTAGTTGTCTCTTTATAGAACCGCACGGGGAGCTCTGGGCTGCAGACCTATTTCTCTTTTTTCAAAGTTTACAGAAATAGTGATGCTCTAGCTTCTTCTTCTTCAATTAGGTGTTTAAGGATGCACTGTGAGTAACTATGACTGTTGGCGTCCATCTGGGCTACGAAATTATAGCGTCCGTTGAGAGTCCTGGATCCAATTGTAGATTAGATCCTGGGGCACTTGATTGTTGAGGATGTTCTTCAGAGTGGCTTCGAGCTTCATGTCTTTGCAGCAGATCTTCAGCTTGCTTGACAATGCTAGCGCGGCAGTCCAGCAGGAAGTGTGAGACAGTTTTGGGGTCCTGATAGTGTTCAAGGATGCCGTCTGGGTGACTTTTGACCTTGTGAAGATATTTTTTGAGTCAGCATTTTCCAAGTCTTAATCGAAAGATAACTCGCTCCTTGACGCGATTGATCGCGGTGTACTTGACCTTGAGCGTGACTTTAGATTGTAACGCACGGTAGTTGGCGCCTGAGGGGTCTGCGTCATAGACGGCCTGCCATTTTGCAATGGTGTAAGCCTCAATATTCACGAATTGAGGCCTATTGAGACCTACACCGTTGCCAAATGGCAGGCCGTCTATGATGGATGATAATGCTGATGGTAGTGATCTCTAGTAGGATGATAATAATCTGCTCTTGACGATGGTAATGCTCTATCATGCAATAATGTTCAATCTTAAATAAAAAGCATTTATTTTATAGAGGCGTTTTATCTTATTAAGACTTAAGACAATGGAACCCGACCATGTCCTTAGAAATGATAATGAATTTGATTTGATTCTCGCAATAATAGACTTGAAGGGTTATGTAACTGTTGAATTGTAGCTAAAAAATTCATGTAAATCTGTATCGTTCTGTTGCAGAATGCGACCAACTAGACTTGGTGTTCCTAGTTGATACTTCTAACGACGTGGACAAGACAAACTGGACACGAATCGCAAACTTCCTCAGTCAAACTATCTCCGGTCTGCCCGTTAGTGTAGACGGCGTTCACGTTGCTCTTGTACTGTTTTCAACTTCAGTCACAACAGTGATTGGTCTAACTGATCACTTTGACGCCGATCAACTGCTGCCTGTAAATCCCCCGATCTTTTCCTCAGACGGTACGAACACGTCGGGAGGGATTAACGCCGTTCGCACGCTGGTGTTTGGCGGCGGCTCTGACAGAGCAAGCGTGCCGAATGCATGTGTACTGATCACAGCGGGCGGATCCACGATAAATACTGACATCACTCCAGTGGAAGCAGAGCAGGCAAGGAGTGAGGGCATCAAGATGGTGGTCGTGGCGATAGGTCCTAGTGTCAATGGTTCTGAAGCGTCGGCCATAGCTGGGTCGGATTCAGATATTGTTTACATCGAAGGCTACGCTGATTTTGATACGGCTTCTGGAGAAAACAACTGTACTAAACGGCTGCTGGATGAATTATGCAGTAGGTATATTTGCTTCTTTTTTAAGCCATAAAGTTGTTAAACAATGTCATTTTTTATGACCAAGCTAGTGCAATGTTTTAGCATGCTAGCTATAGCACTGTTGTGGAATTGTTTTAACAGAAAACTTAATCTGTTATTTTGTTTTTCTTGCAATAATAGCCACTTCTGAGTAAATATTTAAACATTTTTATAGAAGGATTGGTGTTAAAATACAGACTCTATTTCTTTGAAATATGGAACTGTGATTCGATGAAGTCCTAAACAATGTGAATTTGTTGTTTGCATATGGTTCTGTTTCAGTGGCAGATAAGATCAACACCATCCCATCATTTCTTCTCTGGCAATGTTCGTTCGAACCAGGCACAGGGGATGTGTTGTGTGGAATGATTCAAGACAAGACGGACCAGTTTGATTGGACCTTGTTTAGTCAGCCTACACCGTCGGATCCAACAGGACCTGATTTTGCTTACGATGGCAATTATTACATCTACATCGAGGCCAGTGCACCTAGGCAGCCAAACGATGAAGCACGGTATGATACATTTCTAGAGTTTCTACGATATATTTGCATTCACATTTGATTTATCATCAAAATGGCTTACACTCAGATGCAACATACTCAGTGAATGGAATGTATATTTATTGTTGCTGACAAGCTTACAATATAAGTATGAATGAATAATGAATAAGTCAAAGTTTGACATGAATGAAATAATGCACTCATCTTTTCCAATGTCGGTGCTATCCTTAAAATATTAGGTACAGAGATTAAATGAAATAAAATATAAGGTCCTTATTCAATAATTGAAAAAAAATCAACTGCTACAAATTTGTTGCAAGTATTTTCAAGAAATTACAGCTTATTCGTTGATTTGTAACTTTCAACAATTTTGTTAAATTTTAAGGTTATTTTTGCCGAGCCTGGACTTCAATGGAAACGCTTGTATTAGCTTTTACTTTCACATGTTTGGTTTTCACATCAACACGCTGAAGCTCGTTCAAATAACGTCTGACTTCACACAAATATTGTGGATGCGTTCTCTCGAGAGACCCAATCAATGGTATTATGGCTACGTCGACATCAATATCAAGCCTAATTTTCAGGTAGGACATAAACTTAATTTCGTGTGAATAAGTCTAATAATAATTTATGGTTGTTAGTCACATTTTTGCACTAGCACAGGTTAGACGAATTAAACATGCTGCAACGACTAAACGAAAAACTGTGACTGCATACTGTAAAACATGAAATATTTGCAGCATGTTATTTTCGCGATCTTGCCTCTCAGAAATTTCGCTGCACTTAATTTTCACGTTTTTAAGAATTTGATTCGCAAACATTACGAATAAAATTTGTGTTTGATTCGCAAATATGGTCAATTTGCAAACTGCGATGCAAATCCGCATAAATGCAGGACTGATTGTAGATAATGCGTCAGTTGACGATCTCTTACTTTTTCCTGTTATTTTTTCATAACCTGATAGTTATTATTTTAAAATACAAAGTCATTATTCTTTCTCTGATAGTATACACAACTACTTTATTAAATATTTCTACTATGCTCCAACTTCTAACTCGTAACATATTTTACTTTCCGATCACTAGCTGTTTAACTGTTGCCTGATTACAGTTGCAGTTCATTGCTTCAAGAGGTCTAGAATATTCCGGAGATATTGGCATGGATTTAATCAAAGTTATGTCGGGCATATGCCCTGCATAGATGGATGCAGCTAAGAATCACTTGAGCTTCTCAAAAATGACTCGTAACTTCTGTGGTTCTAATTCTAACCGATAGTTGAAGGATCATAAACGTTAACAATCATTAATTTTAATCGGACTATTTCACAACATAAGTCTCTCAGATTATCTTGCTGGACTTATCCCTTCCCTGATTCTTCTTTGAGCAAAACGTAGTGCCAATAATTGTGTCAGCGCATACTCTTGTATTTTGTCGTACCTACGCAACCAGATCTCATGGTGTCAAAAAACTGGCAACATAATGAGCGATTTAGCCTATTTGCAACCTATACCTAGACAGAACAATTTCATGTCTATATGATAAATAATATTGAATGTATTCGTTCACACGTCACCGTTGCGTATCGTTAAAGGTAATTACAGTAAGTGTTTTTTTCTCCGAGCCCTTTGCAATGTATAACTAGTCGAGACACTGTGCATAACCGAGTTGCGTGCATTTGCTTCTTATATTAATCGTCCTTGACAGTGCTCACGCTAACTTTGTTTTACAACTCCCTCCTATCGTACAAACTAAGTGCAGATTTCGAAAATTAAAGAGGGATCTAAATCAATTTTTTCTGCCACCCAAAAATGTGTTGCAATCAATACTAATCCAAAGTATACCAACCCTCACTAATAACAGCGTAAGAAATAATCGAATAAGCTTTCAAATAAGGTTATCATGAGAACACTTTCTGTGAAATAACCCTTGTTCCGAACTGTAGTGGAGAATTACAAATTTATGCTGGGATTTTCCCTCCTTGGACCCAAATGTTAGGGAAAGATGTTCAACCTTAACGCGATTTGGATTATTCTGAGCCTTAGCACAAGCACTGATCATTGAATTCATGTGGCAAGTTATTGTCTTAACTTTAATATTATATCACATGTATGTTATAGTTAACAACGCTGTACCCTAATTTAGCGTGTTTAACAATACTAACAGCGATTTTTTCCTGCGAATACATAGCCTATTTGTGCATTTCCATAATTGTTTTGTTTTAATTGTATTGATTTAAGGCTTCATCTTTTGTTCTTTTTAATCTAGGAATTAGACAAATTTCTAATTTGCAATATATTACAAAAAAAATTATATTCACAAAATATTACTGGGACCTATTCACTTCGTTGTGCTTCAAACATTTTAGAAGTCACTTGTAAGATTATTTACGTATTCCTTTTGTAATCTTGTTAAACCAAATTTGATAAATCCTGTTAAATCGCTGTATGAAGATCTACATGTAGCAAACCTGGGATAATTTTAGCAATAGAAATGTAATTATTGCAAACTAGAAATGAGGCTCCGAAGTCCAGCAGCTCACAGAGACTGCTTAACAAAAAAGCCATAGTCACAAAAAGTATTGGTTATATTTATTAAACACATTGATCAAACACATGTACTTGAAATATTTCAACACATGTAATGCATGCCTATTGTCATGAAATCTAGTTACCGTACTAAATTATTACGAGTGCGATGCATCTATACCAATCTAATCAGTCTCTTACAAGTTCTTGAGATGACTGGCAAGGGAATAGAATCGTATTTTTTCATTAAATATATTGTTAGCACAATAATTCAAATCGAAATGATTGCAAAGACTTATACGAGACCGTATCACACATTAGATGACTAACGCCTGTTGACATAGTCGAACTGTCAGCAACATTAATCGATATACAAATACCATGAATATAAAATGTGCAACAGTTATTTTGATAAAAAAACTTCTGAATTTTACATCCACATAATTAATATCGCATAAAAAGTTTTCACCAGTAAATTGAAGACTTCCTACAAGCAACAACTGACTGTAAACAAATGTTTTCCTTTGATCGTGAAAAATTCAAATCCCGTAACAGAAACCGATTAACTCAAAGATGAAAACAAGGATTTTTTATGCAAGTTACTGTCAATAAAATAGATCAAATGTTGAAAGTTAATCGACTGATTGGTGCGGTACTAACAGCTTCTAATATTGCTATTGCACTATGGCAAGCACCACCAAGCACAAAGAGAATATGCGAAAAGACCCCCTGCATAAAGAGAATATGAAAAAGGAAAGAAGTCTTATCGATGACAACAAAGTGAAACGTGCTCATATAGGATAGCAATCTCTAAATAGACTGCCAGCTATGTACGGTACTAAGTATAAAGCAAAATGTAATTGAAAAATTAGAAAAGAATTCAAAAGAGTAAAACAAAAATGCCACGTGATAGCATACGTTGCGAACAATGAAATACAATTAAATCCAGCAATAAATCAATAACAAAGCCGTGATAGTATAACAAAAATTTAACCATTTGCTAAGCATGCCAGCGCGGGGACTCTAACCCAGGTCTCTGGACTCTCTGTCTGACGCCTTAACCACTACACCACAGTGCCTCGTAGTAGTGTTTATGAAAATCTTTAACGCATTTGATGCCAAAATTGTTACTCGGTTGTCGATGCTACACTGAAACACATAATTGCAAGGAGTAGAATACGATTTGTGGACTTACTGACATTTAGCTCTTCTTCCATGTTACGAGCTCTTTACCAAGCCGATTGAACTGTCACTTTAGCTGCTCTCTACGACGTATCAATGCCGTAGAGAGCAGCATTAATCTCATTCGGCACACTATTTACGGCGAATCCATCATCAAACTGAGCAGAACATTGGTATTTGCTTCGTCTGGTATTATAGGTGACTATTCCGCAAGCTACACTACTTCTTCATTCTGAGCCATTGCACTGCAATGTAATACCAGACACCAACATGCATGCTTATTTAAGGTTCTGCTTCTCAATTGTGTTCTGCCTTCATGGTTAATAATAGATTTATATTAAGCGATGATCAATGACAATCGTAACAACTAGAATTGATAAGCGCTAACAACATTCTGCAATAATGTAAAACCTGCCAGCCTACACATAGCCTATGTTCATCCTGTACTACCTATGCAACACACTGTCATTGTTCCAATCCATGCCTGAAATGTTAAGACGATCAGGACCGTTCACGCTCTCGAGGTGTATTTATTCAGCGGCATATGATCATAATCAGTGACATATCTAGCCACAACAAACAAATACACAGATTCAGAGACAAAAATTAATATGAAAGTAAAACGACGTAAGTCAGTGCAAACAATACAATTTTATTGATGAAAATCAGCGACATGAAATCAGACTAAATAGAATGTACACACTAAATAGAACGTACACACTAAATAGAATATACACACTAAATAGAACGTACACACTAAATAGAACGTACATACTAAATAGAACGTACACACTAAATAGAATGTACACACTAAATAGAACGTACATACTAAATAGAACGTACACACTAAATAGAATGTACACACTAAATAGAATGTACACACTAAATAGAATGTACAAACTAAATAGAATGTACACACTAAATAGAACGTACACACTAAATAGAATATACACACTAAATAGAATGTACACACTAAATAGAATGTACACACTAAATAGAATGTACACACTAAATAGAACGTACATCAATGCAAAAGAAAATCAAGAAGTCTTCATTATTTTGGCACCTTATTCTCAGTCTTTAACTTGCATAATCACCTAATTCGGAGCATTATTCACTACTATTCCATCATCATATTGAACAGCAACAAATACCAGTGCAATGTCAGGTAATTTCCTGCAAAGCAATTAGCAATACGTACAGAACAACGGAACAGAAATAAAAAAGTCTTAACTTCTGAATATATGTATGCCTAAATCTCAAATATATTCGCAACTTAAACCAACACCTCTTGTAACTCCTATTTAAACTGGCATTGAGTGAATACGCAGTCAAGTTTACTAGCAGTTAACCGCACTTAGTTCACTCATACTTCTGTGTATGCATAATACAGAGATCTAAGACTCAAATGCAAATAATGCAGAAAGCACACTGCACATACATGTATGCATGCACTCAGTGCATCAAATGCATATGCATATGCATTCAATACTTCCTTAAAGTACAAGTAACTTAGACTAAGTACTTGCACTTCAATCACTTGTATTTCAATCACTTGCACTTCAATCACTTGCACTTCAATCACTTGCACTTCAATCACTTGCACTTCAATCACTTGCACTGCAATCACTTGCACAAGTTCTCTCTAAGGAGCTCAGATGGCAGAGTACAAATTCAATGACGTGGGCAGAGCCATGCAATTCGAATTTTTGTTCTAAAAAGAACTCACGATCAGGGGGGATGGTGTGCGTACAAATTCACTACCGGTGGGGCAAGGGCCATCATTTGAAAAGTTAGGATGCTGGTGCAAATCAATTTCTTGCCATCGCACTGCACTACACTGCGAGTGACCAGAGCTGCGTGCAGCGTGTTTGAAGCCGCACTGTGGTGCCCCAGTGCAGCTTAGAGGACACATTGCTATGATTCGAACTCCAGTCCACAAGCACCAAGTAGATGGCAGTCAATGTCACCCACTGGGAACTTAGTGTCAGCACCAACTGGCATCCACTGTGAGCTCAGTATTAGCACCTAATCACACCCACTGTGACCTTGGTGTCAGCGGCCTATAGCGCCCACTGTGAACTTATTATCACACTACGAATCGATTGTGCGAGGAGGATAGAGTATCGGGTTCGCTCATCGTCACCCAGTCGTAGCGCTGAGGCCGACACAGGCCGCGCAGGCTCCAGCCACACACGTCAACAAGGTTCTGCACGTAGCCACGACTGCAAACAGAACATAGCCACACGCGTCGATAAATTTCTGCATACAGCCACGACTGCGGACAGAACAAACCCACAGCATCAGCACAGAGGCTAAGTTATGTCCATCACTGCGCTAGGTTCCCTGGCTTATGCATGCTCAGATTGACAGCACAGTAGACATGGTTTACAAATCCTATGTATTATTATAATCAACTATTAAAGCAATAAGACATCAAAAGATTTGGACAGTAGCTTTTGCAGACGATTACAGAACATGCTATTACCACACAGCTTTTAAAACAAAGCAACTAGTATTTTTCAAATATTAATTTTCAAAACAATATTTTAAAATAAATATCAAGGCAAATCAAATTTACTTAAATTTATATTTATTTCCAACTCACTGAAAAGGACTTTTGTAGACCCTTGGCTTGTTTGTATGGAAGTGCGTATATCTTGAAAAATTCATTCGCTCGTTGGTCGTGGCAGCCAGAATTACAATCTGAAAATTTAAATCGTCATTTTTAAATTTAATTTTAATTCATTTAAAATTTTACAATTTTTGAAGACCTTCAAAAAACTGCAGACTGTGAATTTTGTCATATAACTGATGCATCCTACAGTGTAGCACAATACATAACTTATATTACTTGCATTATCTATAATAGATTGCAAGCGCCCTAGATTTGTCTCTGGTTTCATAAGGCACACTAGAAGTTTTGCTTAATTATTATTATCGATAAATTTGTACACAAGAACAATACGAACACACTAAATGTATTCAAATAAAGTTAGCTTTCACACCATGCCTCATCTAATTATTTTCAAAGCTCAAGTTCACAAAAAATAATAACCTAATAGACTCAAATTTCTAAACGATAAATACAAGTCAATCGATAAATACCAGACTTCAAAACAATCTCACGTCCGCCATTATTATAAGAAAAATTTCAATCTATTGCCTTGGCGACCTCTTCTGATCGGATTCAATCAATTTCTGACCCATTCTGACCTGATAGAGCTGACAGGCAAGCAGCACCCCGACCCAGGTGAGATGGGCAAGGGCGTTGATAGTGATCCACACGACCCAGGGCGAGCACTCGCACGCCTTCCACATGCCCAGCGCCCACCCCTCGCGCCCCACGTCAACAAAGCAGCCCTCCACCATGTCTGCACGGCTCACAAACCCGCCATCGGTGCAGTGGTTTTGGAAGCTTAACCCCTAGTCGGATATTTTAGTTACAATGTATTAGCAAGATGGTGCTATTTTTAAGTCTTTTTCAGCAGTCTTCTTCACAATAATGCAGCAAAACTATTAAGGCATTAACCACTAATCAGATATTTTAGTTCAAATGCATTAGCAAGATGGCACACCTTTTCATCATGTTTCTTCACTATAATGCAGCAAAACCAATGACCGTTGAGGACCGTGTGGAGTAACAAAGACTACTCCAGTCCGGTTCAGTGCCTAGGAGCCAAGCGAAGGACCATTCTGCCCTCTTTAGTCGCCTTCTACAACTCGCCCGAAGAGCTCTGAGCTGCAAGTCTATTATTTGTTCCCTGACTTGCTGGGGTATGTAAACCTGTACTATGCTGTATTAGTTGACATAATCTTATTCTTCTAAAACAAACCTTACATAATTACAAGACACCGAAAAAGTGTGGATACTTACATAGATATGCTCCATAGAGACACCACATAATCATGCCAAGCAGGAATAACAGGTAACCAAGGAAATATTTGAGGTTGTAAGCACCTACAATCGCACACAGGCACAAATATTTGGTTTACTTCGTTACTTTCATTACTAAAAAATGTAAATCTTGTTACAATTTTGTTACTTTAGCAACGGACATTAAAAACATTCATCTGAATAGACCTGCCGCCGATTAGCAGAGGGTCATGAACTTCATCGTGCACAAAATTGACTGATCAAAGAATTCATTTAAAGCTCGCACAGTTGCGATATTTGCATCCAATTGCAGCGAAAACCAATAGCATCAATGGAGAAAGACTCCTCAATAAATATTTACGCACCAAAAGCAGATCGTTGGTATAACAATTTGGTATTTTTTTACTAAGACAATTTGATATTATTGCCAAGAGCATTTAATTAAATATAGCAAATAGTATATGCTATACACTGTTCAATATTTGCATGTATTGAAACGACTTACCGTTAGTCCGACAGCTAGAAAGCTATGCCATAAAAGCCAAAATATTTGATAAATAATTCAGCATATTGATGCATAGAAATGACACGGTTTAGAAAGCTGTGCTCTGATTGGCTGCCCACCGATGCAGTTGTCCACCCAGGGACAGTGGTGGTCAAACTTGCCGACGCAGCGGTTGCAGAAGGTGCAATGTTTGGAGCGCAACGGTCGTCGCACAAGGCAAGTGTGACAGAACCGAGAGGGGTCGAGAGTTAGGCGCTCCGACAGATCAAGGATCGTCTGAAGAAAACCGAACAATCAGGCTCGATCGAATATATGCCAACAAAATGGACACATGGCAGCTTGGAATCTGGTAATTAGTCCCATATTTCGAATACATTCATCGTTTGCGTGCAAGCTATAACATTATCCATCTAGGTTTTATATGCAAGCGCTATAAATTTATATGCTAATTATATATAAATATATGTTTTATGAAAAAACTAGGCACAAGAGTATATTCAAAACTTAATTTTCACATCAAATAATCTGCTAAAAGGAGAACAATCCAAATTTTTTTACTTTTAACAGCGTAGTAACCCTCCACATATGCGAGCATAAGATTTAAGACAAACATATTACTACAAAACAGCAAATAATTCCAACATTTATAAAAAATAGAAACCAGCGTGCCTCCATTTTCTCCTCGCGACTGGCCCTGATGACCCCGGGATCGCCGCGCCACGCCCGCAGGAAGTAGTACCACAGCAGCAGGGAGTTGAGGAGGAACGGAACCAACACCGCGCCCGAACTGACATCTGGACCACCGTCAAGGAGGTCGTCAAGCCACCCAAGGGGTACTTCTAACAATGTTAATACTGCGCTAAACTAAATGCAAGTCAACCATTAAATAAAACAAGTATTTGATAAAGGTATTTCATACTTTTATATTTGCGTTCACTATTATTGCCTAGATTGCAAATCGCGCCTGTTGGACACAACTGAACGCCGGACGCGGTGTCACGTACGCAGAGAACGCCGTACATGTACCATATATGCCTCTGTCGCCCGTCATGAATGCTTGAACTCACGCGACATATAAACAGCGTGTGATTTAATAAATTGTACCATGTTCATCGATTAATTTGATCGAGGAGTATCGGATGAGAGAACAATAAAATTTATATTTCGCGTTTCATACGATCTAAAGCATCGCATTAACGAATTTCTATGATTTAAAGCAGTGCTCAGATCAATTTTTGAAGCTATTTGAAATGTTTCTTGAGATAGAATTATGCTATGCAACGCCGCCAAATAAAATTAATACAAATTTATTATATTTGACGTTCATATAATTATTTTAAATTGTTAACAATAGGTTCTCAAAAAACAACAAATTTATAGTGTATAAAAATTCATAAATACAGAATTTTTAGGCATACACTGTTTCAATCATAATCAAGAACTTAGCTCATTTCACAATCAAGACGTGACAATAAGAACAAATACTGACATTCACGAATCACAAAGGATACACGGAAAAAAGAAAAAAAACCAGGTGTAATACATCCAGAACTTTGTAGCCAGGTACAGCGAAACTGGAAACTTGTTCTTGAGCGACGAATCAAAGAAAACCCTGAAAGGAGCAAGAAAAAAATCTTAGATTGAAGTGCATTACTGACCTTTATTCAAGAATAATAAATTTAACTAAGAATTAATTAAACACATATTAAGTGGAGAAGATCAACTAAATCCGCATTTTTTTCAACGCAACTTCAACATACATTCTAAATTCAACATCTGCAAAAAATAACATTAATAAAATTTCATCTTAATCAATATATCTAAAAACATAGACAAAAACAAAATGATACGGGAACAAAAAACAACGGATTATATTTCATATGAAAGCAAGTAATCGGATGGAAAAATCATTAACAAACATTATATCACCACTATATTTCATCATTGACGCACATTAGTTCAAAATGCTATAAAGCACAAAGCCTCAAAGCGGGATTGTTTTACGCTTTTCATCTAATATCTGCTAGATTAATAGTTACTAATCTAGCTTGATATTTGATGAAATGCTGAAAACGATCTCATCCTAAAAGACAAATCAAAAGTGTTAAGAATAACAAGTTAACTCACCTAGCCAAGACACGGAAGGAAAAGAAGAGGGTGGCAAGGATGATGGCCTTGACCCACCAGGGGGCACTGACGTCAAACACAAACCCTATCGCCCAGAGCGCCACAAAGGGCACCACAAATGCGGAGTAGAACCTGACCGACTGCACACAAAACCGCGACGATAAGCTTACGTCACAAGATAGTATCAAGTGATAGGGCTCAATCTGCCGATTGCCAAAATCATCCAAAAAATAATTTGTTTGGCAGTTGACAAAGTTTTTTGCCATTTGATGAAAGTCTTAGGGGCAATTTTTATTGATCCTTAGACGATTAATCGCTGGTTCTATGGTGATGAACAGCACAATATATTTAATATATTTCAGTGCAAAATAAAAGGAAAGCAATTGTTAGCAAATTTATCTTACTAGGTCAAAAAATGCGATAATAATTTGGAGTAAAAAGAAACAGCTGACAAAAAACAAATTTTTATTTTTTTAATTTTTACTTTGAACCGGTGCTGAGTCATATTCACATAAACACTTAAATGCCGGGTGTTTAGGTAGTCCTCCAAACTCTTACTAACGTCAACATACATTCGTAGATTTTATAAAAAGCATAGAATTTGGATTTGAATTTGGCATTTCAATTTTCAAATGCCACTATATTATTAATACAATATTTAGCATACTGATCTTGTCCTATATAATTTAACACTACTAATATCTTGGCACCAAATAGGTCTCATACAAAAAGTGCATCTGTATATAATTTTAAACCACAAGGAGTCTATACAAAAATGTCAAAATCCTCTGTGAAAAAATGATCGATGTACTAAAAGATGTAGAATTTTGAGCACGATACCAGTAATAATAGCGTACTCTTTCTTTTTGCATCTCACATACGTTACACGCGTTCAGCAGAGGGTTGTGGCTCTTTATTATACATCACAATTCAGCGTGATCACAGCACACGAGTCAAAGACAAAAATGCGTTCACTGTCACCGCATTGCTGGCGACGCGCTGCCAACGCGAGACAGTTCGGTCAAGGCCTCTCTCCTTCATTGCCAGTCGCAGCTTCTGCAGCACCCATACATTGCCCGTCCGCACCGCAATGTCCAGCGCCGACTCATCCTGGGCAATGTAAGTAACAAGATCATTCAGAGGATACAGCAATTCTGAATTTTTGTGATTTTTACTGATCCATCGTCCCAAAATGTTCAATTGCAGTTTCCACGGCAATGATCAGAGCAATAAATGTTATATATTCCAGTGCGCCGCCTGAAGGGACAGCCGACAGGATTGACGCTAAATGTAAGGCACGGCAAAAACAATTTTTTAGGCGCATTTTTTTTTAAAACCCAAAACAGTATCTGAGCCTATCCATATGCTGGCCACCTATTGTTACTGCTACAGTCACACCTCCGCCCAGTAAGAAGCTACAAAAAAAATAGTCACAGAAGCCCGGCTGGCGCAGAAAGAAACCTTGGCGTTGCAGGCCGTGAGGTCGCAGCCGGCATCCAGGAGGAACCTGACGACGGCGTGGTTGCCGGTGGTGCAGGCCCAGTGCAGCGGCGTGTTCCTGTTGACGTCGTCGCACACATTGACGCTCGCGCCAAAGATGAGCGCCAGGCGCGTTGGGTCAGGCCTGCGCCACGCAGCAAGGATCTACATCAGGCCTGCGCCATGCATCAGCCATCTACCTTGCTTCTTAACTATCAGGCCTGCGCCACGCATCAGCCATCTACCTTGCTTCTTAACTATCAGGCCTGCGCCACGCATCAGGGATAATACAGCAAGATAAGCAAGATAATACCATGAAATTATAACCTGATATCGTAAAGTTGTACGGTATCAAATTTGAAAGTCTAAACACGTTGAATAAATATATTACACGTACTATAACAAAAATCACATAAATACCAGAGATATACGATATTATGCACCTTCAGTGGTCTAGTGCAACAAAAAACCAAAGAAGCTACATAAATCCTGCACGAAGAGAGTACACAATGTAAGGCTAAATACCGTAACTAAAAGTTAAACAGCAAGCATGCTCGCATTTCTAGAAGATGCCAGCTTTTCATTTCAAAACGTCCAATAAATCATGATCGCAGCTAAAATAAAGCAGTCAAAGATAGAAGACGCACCCAAAGACGCGGTAGCAGGACCACATGAGAGGGGTCATGCCGTTCTTGTCCCTCATGTCAACGTCCTGGCCCTTGGCTATGAGGTACGCCACGATAGACGTGTGGCCGAACTGGGCGGCCAGGTGTATACCGCTGCACCCTGACGGCCACGGGCAGGGGCAAGTTCACATCGCCAGAAACATCGCCAATATGTATCACGGATTAGTCAATTAGTTTTATATATTCACAGGATAGAGCGCCGTTATAGAATGTATCTAGCACTGAATGATGTTCAATTAATTATGACGCGCAGGTTATTAAGTATTTCATAATTTAACAGTACTAAGCGTACAGTCCATTTTGACGTCTAAACACGTCATTGTGGATCTAAAACAAACGAAGCAAAAGAGATCAAACGATCACCAGACCTGCACAAAGTCATCTTGTGTTTAATGTCAAATCAAATCAGATTAAATCAAATTTCTTTATTAGATGAGTGATAGTGTCCACAATTTCAATGTGATAGTGTCCACAATTTTAATGTGATAGTGTCCACAATTTCAATGTGATAGTGTCCACAATTTCAATGTGATAGTGTCCACAATTTCAATGTGAT
>JAQIWG010000307.1:0-37390 GCA_034695025.1 Chamaedrilus cognettii
TAATTTTCTCATCAAGCACAACTGCAAAATACAATTACGTGAACAATGAGAATAAATTCAAAGAAAAGCACATAAGAGTCAGGTCGTGTCTAATCACCTCCTACTACGCTTCCTGTAATACTGATTCAAATCAAGAAACAGAATCACAAAATAATGTAGATTCATCTTGGTGGCTTAAACAGGGCACTCTCTTCGTAAAAAAACATTTTGCGTTTGTGAAGAACCCTAGTAACTTTTTTCAATGAAGCGAAATCCAGAACACACTGAATAGAGCTCACCCGGTTCGGTACAAGCGTGAATTTGGATGTTCTTGATCGTCACAGCTTTGCCATTGTCTGACTTCACCATGATGTAGACCAAATTGGCGTGGGCGCCAAAGTGAACCGTATCTTGAATAACGGCTTTTCCGTTCACAATCTGGCAAGCAATGACAGCCTTTGCTATACATCTTTAATAGCAAACTTGCAAAATTGCACACGAGAGCTTAATTAGCACATTGAGCGAAGGGTGGGAAAACCATCACGTTATCGCGTCACGCCATCAAATTTCTATAGATCATAGACTATGTCTTCTTCTTTATCTTTTTGTTTTATTGTCTCGCCTTTTTTCAATCTTTTTGTCTTTTTTAACTTACCCTGTGCAGGCCGGGGAACAAAGAATTAAAACAAAAAATCCCAGAGCGCCACAGGCGAGTGGGTATAGGCGACTAAAGAAAGAGGAGCGGTTCTGTGCAAGATCAAGACAGAACCGGACTGAATATAGTCTTTGTGCTACACACTGCAAAAATACTAAACTGTAAAAAAAATTTCTTAACTTATAAATAAAAATGAGAAAAACCTCAGAATTCAACTGTATAGGAGCAATAGGGTATTGGTGCAAAGTGTATAGCTATCGGATATTTTATAAAAAGAACGTAACCAGCAACGGTACCTGCTTATCGCCGGAGTGTACAGCAGGAGTCTCTCCCATCGACGCAAACCAAGAAACGTGGGACACGCCGCTGGCTTCAAAGTGCATCTCTGATACAAGCGGCATGCTTGAGGCTTGGACGTAGACGATAAGGGTCACCTGAATATGACACCCATGGTTACGCATGTAACAGATTGTATAGTGTGAGTTTACCGCGCGTACAATGCAACCAAACGATTTATAGATGCAAAAACTGTAAACCTCGCATTCAAGCTGATTTGCAAAAGCTTTAGACTTCATACTTTAAACTGATTTTTAAATGCAGTTCCGATAATCGTTTTTAAAGTCTATTTTAGCGCCATGTTTTTAAAGTCCATGTCTGTGTCAACACAGGTTAAAGATTAACGGAAAGTTTTGAGAAACAGGCCCATGTACATCAAAAGATTAGACTACAAAAAAGGCGGTTAGTTAGTTTAGTAGTTATTCCTTGTTTTACCTGGGTGTTGTCGTGTGGGGTTGTTACGGTGTAGGCGCCGCCCGAACCCTGAAGGGCCTTGGGACCCTCGGTGGGGTTGTAGATCGCCTGGACTTTGAGTACGCCCTTGTTGTTAACGGCATCGTGGACGTTTACCTTGCAGACTGTAGATGGAAATATGAACGTTTGATCACACCAAATTCATTCAATCATTTACCTCAACACTTTGTCATTAACTCTAAAACTTGGTCTACTTGGCAGCAGTCTTTCAAATAATTAGGCTCAGCGTTATTTTTTATTATTCATAGAATTTTCAAATTGCAATTACTTTATTTTAATTCAAGAAGCGGGATGATTGCTTTCCAGCGTAATCTGACACTGCGCAACGCCGAGTAGATCCTCAACGCTGTGTAGGTAGAGGAGCAAAAATTGATACGAGACTAACTAATCATTATTGTACCACATTTGCCAACATTGTAAAGATAAAATAAAGAGAACAAGAACTGAAAAAAATAAGAGAAAAATTGACTTAACAAACTCGTAGAGGCTGTGCAACTGGAAATCCACACTATTAATGTGCGGTTTAATCTTGGATTAAAATTTTTACATTCGATGGAAAAAGTCGACCATAGCCATTAAAGAGTTGCTCTCTAAGTCAAAATCTACTGAAAGATATTTCAGAGTCTTTGAAAAAGACAAAATGACGATACTGATTAAGGTAATGGGTACTATACTAGCCTCGGGCTGGGGCACTGTGGTGTACGGGACCCTGGGGCTTGGCTGCAGGGGCTCCAGCTGTGGACACGGATCCAGAAGCGGGCGCTAGACAAGATGAAACCCAGCTGTTAAGTATAGCTAAATGAAACTGTATTTATTAAGTGTTGGACTACCGATAGCAGCCTGCAAATGTACACAAATCTGCATGCAAATTTTTGAACCAAATATTGATTTGGCTTAGAATTAATGAAAAACGAAATTATTGCAAATTATAGAAAGTATTACCATTTCAGAATATTCAAATACTGATATTAGCTAATTTTATTACATCATACCAACGATGAATCTGTGAATATAATACTGTTGAGCAAAAACTATGCTGTTAAGTTGTGTGTGCTAAACTGGCGCTGGGCTACAGCATACTTAGAGACTTGCTGTATCGGGATTGTTAAATTCATTTAATTGTACTGCGCTGCGAACTGCCAACACTGCGCTGCGACATGTTTGGAGACGCGCCATGGCGCTGCGGCGCAGCTGAGAGAGAAAACATTGCTTCACAGGCAGCTCTGACCTTGCGCTGGGGAGGAGGCGTGGGTGCTCTGAGAAGTTTTCGGGGGCTGTGGCTCCGACTGCACGACTGGCTTCACAATGGGCGCCGTTGGAACGTACACTGTTGCAAATCGACAAGGGTGTAAAACAGATATTCAACTTAGTTTTGCTGTGTTTTAATTACACATATAAATGCAGTGACTAGCCGCGTGAGAAAATAAAATTTGTGCCTATCTATATTCGTTCCTTTGAGATTTTCTATTCACAGCAAAAGTCGGTCTCACCTATGATATTTCCATCGTTTATTTACACATCACTGTAGATACAATGCAGAAATAAAATAACAAAAACAGAACATAATAAAAAATCACCCAAATAAACTGCATACGCTGCGCTTCAGATATACCCTATAATGCTGCAGCTACATCTTCGCATAGTTAAAGTATTAATAAATGCCATATTCAATATAAAGTGAATTAGATAGCACAATAAATTCACATTCAACTTCAACTTCTCTACTGCACTCCACCCTAATGGATAATTACTGGCAGGGCTGACGAAATTAAACACCTTTGCCAAGGGTGCACAAAGTGACTCAAAATCTTTTGCCGCGGCCGGGTCAGTCATCACTCAGTGCATAAATAACTAAATTCTCAGTCTGTCCATTTCCATCAGTAATACAAACGCTTTATTCGATAAGTGTCAAATAAATTCCCACCGTCATCCATGCATGCATAGATGTGTAGATTTTCGATGACTGCAGTGTGGTCGCCATCGGCTGGCTTCATGAGAACGTAGACGTTGTTCGAGAAGAGACCGCCCACGAGAGTATCGCGTATCACCGATTGGCCGTTAACGACTTCCTTCTTGGTCGTGAGCACGTACTGCCCATCGATGGCCATAGCAACGTCCACTTCCTTGACGCCTCTCGCATTGGCATTGATTTGATGGATCTTCGCCATTTTTGGGCTGTTGATCTGACAAGAAAATGATAAGTTTTGTAAGCGATAAAAGTTGTAGAACCGAAAAAGCAAATCACTGCAGAATTTCATGCAGTATTTGTCTAGCTGTACCGTAGCCAAAGCTATGGTGTACAGTATATATAGGCGCCCATGTAAAAATCTTGATTCTGCACGATAATAATGGAGGAGTACAGAATATAATTCTTCTATGAACAGTTTCACAAGCGAGAGCAGTAGGATAACATGCTGCGAGATAGCATGGCTAGCATTTATCTGCTGGTGCAGTGTGCATCACCTCTCCCGTAATGGGACAAAAAAAAGAAGAACTTTAAAAAACAAATTTATCGACTTGGTACTCTTGGCATCTATTTTTTAGAGCGAACATAGCGCCTACTTTGACAATCATGACGACGAAGACGTCGCTGTGTTGTGTTTTGACGGTGTAGGAAGCTCCAGAGTCCTTGAGGGCCTGCGCAGCGTGCAGGTTATCGTACGTGGAGTACAGTGACGTCATCTCGCTGTTGTGCATCGCGTCGAAGATGTAGATGTTCTTGCAGGCTGCAGAGACAGGCAAAATTTGAATGTCGTACGACGCCATTTTTATATTCAAAATATTTTTCACACGTGACTGATAATTTACATTTACTCTTCTTATATCTATATTTCTTAATGAATAAAGTATTCATTTTAAAAATAAAAACCTCAGATGTATCAAACAGAATTAATTTGAGGAACACTCACTGCTAGGAGAAATGACGGACGTGACTGCGGTGTAGTCTGGAGTGCCTGGCGTGACGGGGCCATGCGATGGACTCAGCGCTTTTGGCAGAGGGGGGTGTACGGGCGCCGAGGTGCCCGTGCCTGTGAAACAGGTCAGAAAATGATTCAGTTAACATAAATTAATCAATGCTACAATAACTTCTTCATTTAAAATATTTAAGAACCGTGTGTGAGCAACAAAGACTCTGTGTAAGAGGGCCGCCACAGAACCGCTCCCCCTTCTTTAGTCGCTTTCTACAACGACTCGCCCGGGGAGCTCTGAGCTGCTGCGGTATAAGCTAAAATAGTCTAGGATAGGAGTACATAGTTATATCAATGAATGTCGCTAATACCCAAGCTACAATAGTGCAGTGAATGACATCTGACCTGTGGGATGAGCTGGGTTGGTTTGACCCGTCGCGCCTGGTCCTGCGACGGGGCCGGGACCGGATCCAGTTGGACCTAAATCACAACAGAATAACATAGTAGGAATATTCATTTATTGACAATATATATATATATACAATATTCAGTTATAATACTGTGTATTCTGCTTCACATTGAATCATGAATTAATATGTGTTCACTTGCATATCACTTTGTCCAATTCAGTATCGCTTATAATAATAACAATAATAATCATCGCTTTTGACGTCCATTCTTACGCGCTGCATGCAAGCCTGTAACGCCATGTCCAACACAGTTTAGACGTTTGTATTGGAGCTGGGCTTTAATTGCCAGATGCCCTTCCTGTCGCCAACCAGAATAATAAATTACCCTGGACGATGATTATCAGCTAGCAACACTTGTGTGTTTAACAGCCTTGCTAAAACGCCTGCAACTCCATGGTTTCATAGTTGCCCGCCCTGGGATTCGAACCCAGGTCCTCTGGGCTCAAAGTCTGACGCCTCAACCACTACACCACAGCGCCTCGCTGTAGTGTAGTAGACCTAATGATAAAAAATAATAATGAGTTTAAAGTCCGTTTCGGCGTCCAAGGACGTCATCGCATAACTTGACTGTACCTGGGTGAGTTCCGCCTGTGGTTGGGTTGGTCGATGGGTTTGGAACCTGTGGGTTGGTTTTGCCTGGAACGGTAGCGTGGCTATCGCCTGGGGTCTGGGCGGGGTGGGTGCCGGGGGAGCCTGGGACGGTTCCTGATCCAGTGGGCTGGTTGGGGTGGGTGGGTCCGGTGGAGCCAGTTGCTGGTCCAGTACCCGTGTTACCTGCAATAAATTAGTACTATAAGAAGTGAACCTAAGAGTGAATACAATAAGTGAGTGAACAATAAGTGAATACTACGAAACCATAATCTAATTTAAACTTAGTGTTAACCCATTCTAACTCGTTTTTAAATATTGATTGTCCTATGGTCCATCTGGATAAATAATAGTAGCACAAAACCAAATGTATGGTTTATTTGTATGAAAGTATTTTGTTATACCAAATGTATGATATATTTGTATGGGTAATATTAGCGTGAAAAACAGAATCTTAAAAGCTTTGCTTTGTTTTGCCATCAAGAATATCCTTGTCATATTTAAAAGTCAATTAGCCTTTTCTGGATTTCAGTGATCTAGAAACTTCACAAATCTGCATCCCTAACCTGAACCTTGGGTGGGTTTTAGATGTTTCAGTCTTAATTTCCCCTTGCTGTACAAAGCATCGGGTAGGAATTTTGAGTTTGATGGCGTAAAATGACACAAAATATTAATTTTTTAATATACGATAACGTTGAATCAATTTGACAAAAATCAACATCAGCGATGATCACTGAATACCGAGACAGTGGAACTAGCAATATTAGAGTGCCCGTCATAGGGTCTCTTTCAACCATGCATATTTTTATTTTGCATGCAATTGTATATGCAACCATGTTAAGGCGGTCGGACGATCATTTTAACTGGGTTTCATGCACAGCTTGTTCCTTACCTGGGTTTCTTGCACGGCTTGCATGAAATCCAGTTATGGATATTTTACATTGTAATTTTCATAGTTGCAACCATGCAAACATGGTAACATGGTTGCATGAAAAATTGCATGTAAAATTGCATGCAAAATATTTATCGTGGAAAGGAGGCCTTCGAAATCAGCAACATTCAATGTTGGATTGCATGAATGGTTGTTGAGATAAAGATCGATATCGAGCTACGGCAATGGTCAATCAACACGCATAAACCACAGATTCAGATCTGAATTTAGCGATGGTTCAAGCACAATGATTTGTCAGTCTATAACCTCGACCTCGGTCTTGATCTCAACGTTCATAGCATCTATTCTATCAGATGAGAAATGCTAGGATTTAATCAGCAGTGGAACAGTGGAACAGTGAAAGCTACCGATTGGTTTCGATTTGTCTGTTGACGATGGGTTGATGCCAATGGGGCCAGCTGGGCCTTGGGTTCCAGGGGCGGGGGCGTTCTTGTCGGCCACTGGGTGACCTGAGATAATACCCTTATTAGGGTTATAGGTACAAAACAACACAACACACACTCGCGTTTTGTGGCCGCACTCCTCGCTTAGGCAGAGGTAGGCCATTTACAGCTCTGGACACCCATCCTGGACGACTATAAATATAAAGCAAGAAATAAATATCAATTTCTTTATCCACCACTTAGGCAGAAAACACACAATGAAAGAAATATTTATTTTGATTTATTTGCATACTTAAATAACACAAACTCAATAGAGTGACATAAACTTGGAACTATAGTATATTGAGTTAGTTAACCTTTGCTCTACTGAAATAAAAAAATTAAGATGACTGACCAACTCGGGCATTATATGAATGGGCGCAAAAAGATGTAGCAAAATTATCCTTCAAGGAAAATTCATCATCATCTTCATCTTCATCACTCAACAATCTTTATAATTCTTCTTCAAAGCTCATGTGCACTAACTAAGGTACATAGTGAACCATCCTACCATGCTATAATAACAGTCACGCTTGAAGTACATTAATTAGTTATAGTTTACTTAATTTTGAAGTCCATTAAATTTGGTGTTTCAGTTTAGAGAAGTTTGAAGCTATGCTCAGATTGTTGCGTACCTGTGTTTTGTGCTGGCAGTTGAGTGGAAGGGGGGTTCGCTGGGTGATCACCGCTGGGCTTTGGTCCAGGGGCAAGCTGACCGGGGTTGGCTGCGAGCACAGCTAATATTCATCAAATATCTAGATAATAAACAATAAATAGCACTGAGACGTTACGTAAGTGTTTTCCTACGACATCTTTATGAGGATGAAATAAAAAAGAATAAGTATACTAAATTTATCATATGATTTAGTTTTAATACCTCATTGGTTTTGATGCATCATAGTGAAGAAAAAAGATGAAATAGGCTTCAAAATAGCTCCATCTTGCTAATGCATTTTAGCTAGAATATCTGACTAGGGGTTGCAAAGTCGCAAAGTCGCAAAGTCGCATAGTCGCAAAGTCGCATAGTTGCAAAGTCGCAAAATGCATTTTTAACTAAAATATCCAACTAGGGGTTCATTGTTAATTGTGGTTTTTGCATCTTTTTAAATTTTACCTGCAAAAATGTTGTAATAAGTTTTGTTATTCACAAGTTCTCCTCTTATTACAAACAAAATCCACATTTGATTTCTTTATCAAGCGTATCTATATTAGAAGATTGCATGCAAACTTACTTCCCGTCGGCAGATTAGCATTGGGAGATCCTGATTGGTCAGATGGATTTGTTCCATGTGGCTGTCCAGCTGTGACAAACACAATCACCTTGTTATACACCAAATCCTCACAACCTTAATACTGTTGATTATACTCAATTTCATCACGTTTCTGTTATAGTGTTTGCCACAAGTCAATTTTTTGCTCACAGTAAAGACGCTCTTATGTTGCAATGGAGCAGTATTTGTCAAGTTCAGAATTGCAGGCAGAATTGAATCTGAATGAATATCTGTCCTTGTTTCAGTTGACTGCATTGAAGATCAATTTCAACCATATATTTCTATATGGTTGTCTGCTCAGATAACTGCTAAACGCAAATCAGCAAAGTTGAACAGCCTTGCTGAAGGGCCTGTAATGCATAGTTTCGTAGTTGCCGACTCTGGGATTTGAACCCAGGTCTCTTGCACTCTTGTCCGACGCCCTAACCACTATACCACAGCGTCATAGCCACAAGGGGTTACTAAAAAGAAAAAACCCATCCTTAATTCTCAAGTACAGAAAAGGCAATACAGACCTGACGAGCCTCCTGGAGCGGCCTGGCCTGGAAGTGGAAGAGGGTTGGTTGATGTGCCGGATCCTGGAGCCTTACCGCCGGGGATGAGCGACTTGGGCGCTGGGACTCCAGTGCTGAGAAGGGCCTGGTTCACTAGAACAGCAGCAAGCTTGTGTTTTCCATGCAACAAGTTTGCAGTCAAAGCCAATAGTATAATAATAGATATAACTTAATTATTGTGAGCATGAGATCAAAATGTGTCGGAGAAGAAGTTTGACCAGCCTCTCAGGCCAATGCCAAATTTATGTTCATATTTTAAGCCCGAAGCATATCCGTAGTTACTGAATTTGATAAAAGCGGATGAACTTTTGCAACACAGAATGCAATCACAGCACTAAGGAAGAAATATCATAGTTGTGATATTCAATTACAGATTTTTTGGGGATAATTACAACTAGACCTGGGTTCAACATCTTACACAAAATGTATAGATGATATTTATATATAATATAATATATATATGTTACTAAATAATAATACAAATTTTAATCAAAAAACATAAAGTTTATCTTGGTGAAGTGGAATCGCCACACGAACAAAGAAAATACTTCAATTATTATAATAAGATATTAGATTTTCACTTACAAACAGGTGTCTGCGAGGCACCTGCAAGAAAAAAAGAAGAACGTTCTAGAACATGCAGTAGCAGTCAACTAAATGCAAAAAAATAATTTTAATTAAGCCTCTGGGCTATATAATCAGGAAACAAGATAGTTATTGCATGTTGCAATTAAAAACAGAAAAATGATCTATTTGGCCAATGAAATGATGCAAAATTCAATTTTTAGAACACATCCCGTCATTACTGCCTCCTCAATGGCAGTCATTGTAAGAATGCATATCTGGGTCAATCAATCATCAATAAATCAATATATGAACAATTAGATTGAGAAAGATCATAGCCAGTAAAATCAATCACCAAAACAAATTTCATATAAATCATTATATTCGATTATGAATTATTTCTTTGAATTAAAATCTAACCATTAAATATGATGCAGTAACTCACTGGGTGTGAGACAGGCCTGGATGTAGAGGTTAGAGATCTGCACGGTCTGATCCGGTCCGGATGCCCTGACGGCGATTGTGATGTGGGTCACAGCGACAGCTGGAGAGAGCTCGTCGTCCACACGTGACACAGAGTTTTTCACCAGCTTGTTCGTGGCGCTCAGCGTTTCCTAAAGGAATACACAAATATTAAAATACACCTGTAAATGGAAAATCTGTATTACGTTTCAAATGACTAATAGCAAGCATTGTTAAACCACACCGATGATGCTCCCTATCTGTTCTGCGTATCGTGTCTAAGAAGCGATTTCACTGGTCACACTCGTTCCTGTGCAGCAACATGGCGGCCGAAGACAATTAACTGTTGTCTGTTGGGATATAGATTTTGAAGTATATATACACTATTTCAAAGAAAGCCCAATTTCGAAATGAATGCTCGGTAATCTTAACTGATTCTGAGCAATCTCAACAGATTCTATTTCTATTTAACGCACTCGACAGTATTTTAATTCAGTTACGCAGCAAGCTTTATTAACCAATTTTCAGATTTTCTATGTGAATGCGTTATATAAATGTTAGAAATTCAAGAAAGAAGAAGTCAATATTTAGGTTTGACTGCTGAATAGCACACAGCTGACCTTTGAGTTGGCGTTCACGTCATTTCACATCGGTATTAGCTTAAATCTTGACTTAAATATTCATTTACACATATTTATTTCATTTTAAACAACAGATACTATTTCCATGTTATTACAGAATAACAAAGTCCACCTTTGAGTTGGCCATCACTTTGTACTGGACTTCAGCTACGTTGATTGCGTCAAAGGCGACGCTGTTGAGAGTTCCGACATATGTCGTCTTGAGAGCGATCGTCATCATGATGAAGTCGGTGGAGTGGACACTTGTTCCAACATAGAAGGTTCCGGAGCCCTTGAGAGCCTTGGACGCATCGGCCGTGTTGCTGGAGGCGGTAATATCAAAGATATCCTTGTTGAGCTGGGAGTTGAGCATGCTGCTGGAACAGGGCGCTGCAACGTAACAACATTCTGACCGGTCATTGTCCAGCTAATTAACTGTATTTTATTCAAAATAAGATAGTAATTGGTACTGCAGTACTAATAGGAACCTCAAAAATATTATAGATTCCTTGATTGTGTATAGGCAAGTAGCGAAAGTGTGTGTCGCCGTCGCTTTTGTTTATTTATTTCCATTAAAGAAAGGGGAATAGTGCCCAGGGCCTCAGTGGGCCAATAGAGTGCTTCTTGCTAGCTTTTACTTATTCAAAACAGAAATGAAACATTAAAAATTGAAAACAATCAGATTAGTTTTGCAAAGCACACGTATCGAAAATGTCAAGTAGTAATACACAGAAAGGAATCAAGCAGAAACAGGTTATGCAATAAAATTACAAGAATACTCAAGCCTAGAGAAATAACTTTTCCAGTAGTTTTTTTAATCATTTTCTATCTTAAAAATAGCTCTGCCAAAACACGATTTCAATGAACCTGTGCAACAGTAATTTTATTATCGATGCCTATCTTAAGCCTCTGTATTTAAATTTGTGCATTATTCTACTGACACGTTAAGTTATTCTTTGCTGACCTGATGCTGGGGTGACTGGTGCCGGGCCTTGTGTTGGATTGGTTGGAGTCATCGCTGAAAAATGAATTTAGATTATCATTGCTGTAGTAGTAGGTCTGCTTCAAGTAGGCCTACTAGTAGTACAAGTAGGCCTAGATTATATTGATCTTCAGAGCTGTAGTGGTTGTAAAAATTAAATGAACATCATCACATCTGAATGGTTTCATTTGCATGCAAACTGCATAATAATTCGTTACCTGTATTCCACTCCATAAATATATTTTCCACGTACACTAAAATACTGTGCATAGTTTTAATAAGTAAATTATATGTAACGCATTACAGTTTACCAATCTGACAGTAGGCCTACGACATAGTCTATTTTGAAGCATTCAGACATAGTAACAAACAATTGCATTACGTTAATGTTAACATATTTTCCATGCACGCACAAATGCTACATATACTCTTCATTTTAATGCCGGTATATTAAACGCAATACAGATTTAAAATCTTACAATATGCTGCGGTCTATATTGAAACATTCAAACGCAAAGATATGAGAAGTCGCAATACGTTATTCCAACTTAAATTTTGCATAAAGTTTAATTTATAATTATTCGCTGTAATTATTTAGACTTATCAAAATTTATTAAAGTTGATGAGCGCACTGTTGGGAACGCCAGGGGCGGCAGGTCCGGTTGGTGGTCCAGTGCTGGGAGCCTTAGGGGTGAGACCTTTCTGACCAGGGGCGTCTTGTGACAACAGGGACGTCTTGGCTGTAACCAATATATTATTATTTATACACGGTCCCTCTATTGCAGAAATTTCAGTTGACATGCATTTGTTTAGTCAAGAAATTACGGCCCAACAGTCAGAGGTTAAATTAGCATGTATTATGATGTAAGTTAGTATGATTAATAAATATTCTATTTGCGGAATACTTTGAAAAAAATGTATATAACAATAATTACATAAAAATCATAATGTACACCAAGGCATTTGAGAGAATGCATAAACCGAGCATAGAGATCAAAGAGCCTTCAAAGATATAATACAAATATACTTTTAACTTCATCCAGAAATTATAGACCAATAGGTCTTATGCTTTTTGTCATTGTGTTTAAAAGAGTGAATAAAAAGTTCTGCCTCAGGCCGCATCTGTACTTAGCTTTGGTCAATATAAATGAAGATCATTGAATGGTCAAACAATAAATAGCATAAGAGTCGTGTGTGATTACTGTCAACTGGAGCTGTGCCGGGAGAAGTGGTGCCTGGCGCCGCTGGAGTCTTCGTTCCTGTTAAATACACCAGCATGCAATAGAATTAAGATCCATGAAGCTTCTTCTTCTGTAAAAAAATGTAAAGACCGTGTGTGAGTAACAAAGACTATTACAGTCCGCTTCTGTGTAAGAGGGCCGCCACAAAACCGCTCCCTCTTATTTAGTCGTCTTTTACGACACGCCCGGGGAGCTCTTGGGCCTTGACTTGAGATTATTCTGTCACATTTCTGGGGCCTGAAAACGAATACTACACACTAGAAAATGCTACACATAATTCTTTCTGTGCCTACCTCAATTGGCAATTCCTGCTTGTTAAAGCTAAAATCCATTCGAAAAACGCCATGATGTCATGAATTCGATTTGCATGTGCGACGTTTTAAATAAAACAAACAGTGCGATTTGCTATTATCCGAATAGTAACTACCCTTCGTGAAAGAGACCCCTGAACTCTACTAACAAACACCTGTCAAGCATTACCTATGACCTATGTGTCCTTCAAGACTAAATGTGGCATATTGTAGCAGTACCGTCTACGTGCAGCTCTGCATGTCGTTACATACATATCAACTTGTTGTCACACAGTGCGACTGTATCATTATCAACTTACTGCTTGTTGTATGATTGTGGGTTAAGCTTGATTTCTTTTTTATGTTATCTATTTACTTCTGTCCTCTGACGAATAAACACACAATATATTACCAGAAGGGGCTCAACGATCATAAGTTTTATACTAATTTTTCGGATGCTCACCTTGCCGGCACCCTAACTTGCATACAATTTTTGACGTTAGGTTCAGTTTTACTTCGGTTTAGGTTAGGATTTCGTTAGGGTTAGGTAGGGCACGGGTTAGGGTTAGGCTTATGGTGGATATATTTCATTCATGGTTATATTTGACTGAAAATATATTTAAATTAACTTTCAAATGAGCCTGCGCATGCGGGGGAAGCTCCAAAATTAGCATAAGTTAGCGTCCGTGAGCGGTAAGCTATACTACCTGGTTCGAAGCAGGCGACTGCGTACAGCTGGCTCATCTCAATGGGCGCAGTGAGGGAGACAGGTTTAACCTCAATCTCAATGTCGTCAGCCTCGATTGGGACCAGGTAGTCCATGACAACGGGGCTTGAGGTGCTCGATGCTGTGATCGGCTGCATTGCCGACCGCACGTGAGCCTGGACAAAGAAAAATTTGATTGCGGGCGTCTAAAATATATTTATGGGATACAATGAATTTTGTAGTTAGGATTTATCGCTCAAAAATTCAAGAGAGTCTACTTTTTCTGTGGCAATGCAGAAATTTGCGAAAGGCAAGGGACATTAAACATGGACATTAACAGATTTGACTACAAAAAAGACCGTTAGTAATCTCACACCATCGCTCACCGTGCCCTTATAGTAGTTGACTTGGATCGACGACACTCCTTTGACGGTGAAGGAGAGGTGTGAGATCTGGGGCGTGCTGGCCGAGGGAATGGTCATCTTGTAGATGACGGAGCTCATGGATCCGCGCTGTACGGTAAACACCTTCTCAGAGTCCTTCAGCGCGAACTGGGCCTCCACATCGTTGACGGAAGCGGTGACGCGGACCGTGTCTGCGTGAGTCTCCGTGGCAACGTGCGCGCATTTCTCTGCGCGATTAATCGTCGACATCTTTTATTGAAAATTCATTGCCATTTTCATTTTAATATTTGTCATATACTCACAGCACACAAACACATACTGGGATAAATGAACGCATGCAATAACAATAGAAATTCTTTATGGTCCCTGCGTAACATATTTCTGAAGCTTTCCAAGTGCAGCATACACAAGCAGTTGATCACATAGTACACAATCATAACGTCATGACCATGATCAATACATGATCACCGTACGTAGGCCCATTGCAGAGTCTTAAAGTAGCAAAGTTGAAAAAATAGACTGTTGGTCATTGGTGAGAAAAGCGCACTTGACGCACAATTGACGCTCAGCATGCTACCTGGGTATGTCGCCGTGGGTGGTGTAGTTTTAGGTTCCGGTGAACCAGCGCTTGGTCCTCCAGGAGCAGTAGGTCCTGCACCCATAGCAACATCTTCATTTAAACCATCACACCAGGCTCAATTAATTTTCATAGATTAACTCAAAGCCTATGTCAATGAAGGTATTAGTAACGTAAGGCTGTTTAAACTATACATTAAATCTTTGCCTACATAGAGTTCCCCAGCAATTAAAAATTTCCATTATGTTTACCTTTATCCTTTGTTTATATATCTAATGTAATAATATAATGAATAATAATATCATGTAATGAATTTTTTTTTTTGGAAGTTACGAAAACGTATTAAAATGTATGTGTGCTATGATGCGGTAAACAGACATCATTTAACTGTTCAGGAATATCAAGCGTTACACAAAAAATCATGATAGCATGAAGGACCTGATTTTGGCGTAAGCCCGGCTTGCTTGCCAACGCCAGTCGACAGAAGAGCCGTATCGGTGGTTGTTGGCTTGGGCTTTGCTGCAATAACAATGTAGGCTATTATCAAAGCTAGCCATTAGAGTCACAGAAATCTAAAGCCTAGAATGCGTATGCATTAGCTGCAGAATTCTGCAAAAAGAAGGATCTTTTTACCAAAAACGGAAGTTGATTTGAATAATGGGTAATCGTTGCTAATTATTATGATTGGATATGAAAGGGTCATGACCCTGTTGATCAATTGTTGACGGTTGGTAATTGGTTTGGCCCGCGCGCCAAGTTATCTTCATACGTGCCTCGATATGCAGCATGTAGTGACCCCCCTTGATTAGAGTTCTTAGATAAATTATAAAATTAACATTTAGGTATGACTTCACGCAGTGCACTGAATTACAAGGTTAAAGGCAAGAATATGTTGTAAAATAATTTTATTAATTCTCAGCAGACACAATTGGTACAAAAAAGACAAGAGAATTAAAAGGACGTCATAATCCTAGCGTTATTTTTTGAGAGTGCAGAAGGGGCAGAAGAAAAAGCTCAGAAATCAACTAAAGGGAACCAACGAAAGTGTGTTAGAAACTAACGCTATTTAGAATTCCGATGGTAGCAAAAAGCACACCAATGTTTTAATGTAAAATAAGTGTGTAAACAAACATTACATTTGAAAGAATATGAATCATACGTGGAGCATTGTCGGTGACGGTCATCGCGTGATTGTCGATGTCGATCGGGGTGTGAGTCTTCACTGCAAAACAAAGGCACACCATCATTATTTGTTGCTACTCTGGTTCTTAAGCACAAAAACCATCAACATCTTCTACTGATCTGTTTAACAGCCATTTTGACAAAGAATATCAACCCATTGATTGGGTTGCTCTCAGGACAATGCTCTCGAAACAAAAGATTATCTTTAATAAATACAAGTTTTGGCTGTGGTTTGACGGCCAATTTCCAAATAAACGAAGATACGTGTAACACTTTCACACTTCGAATATTTTTCAAAAAAAGTTTTTGGGAATTCCCGGATAACCTTGAAAAAGCAAACACTGTTTTTACTGTACGATTTTAAAATATAAAACAATATTATTCGGCGCAGTTTTACAAACCGGACCCTTTTATCAAAGTTTGACTAATGAAAATATAAAGTTTCAAAACTGTACCAAATTTTTAATACGCTGCTGCCCTGTATTCTAATAAACAACGCTACATATATTTCCTTAACGCCCATTTCGCCGCCCAACGCGACGCTCACTTGGTTCATCGAACTGGCTGACGAGAAGCTCGAGGTTCTTGGCCAGCACGGGCTTGGTGTCGGATGCCGGATGCATGATGACGACCACGTGGGACGCGTCGACAGCCGGGTTGATAGGCAGGCTGATGGGAGTCTCCTCCGTGGGCTTCTTTACCTCCACGTTGATCCTCTTCACCGGCAGCTGCAAAAAAAGCAGAGCTTCAGTTTTTAATCGCCAAAAGAAAGAAAAAAAAAGGAAAAAAATTACAAAGCATAGGAAAAGAGGAGCTTCATTGTGCAAAACGACCAACCTGTGCTGGCACGGAAAAGTGAACGTAAAACGTCAATGATGATGATGAAGAATCGTTAGATGGCGCAGGTATGGGCCGATAATATCAGCAGAAATTGACCGGGGAGAGGAAACGATCAAGATTAAGCGCACTGAACGCTTGATCTAGAATTATTTGATGCACGTCATTGGTTGCGGATATCTAATCTTCGATTATAATTCAAACGCTCAATTAAAGTCAGGCCTGAAAGATCAGTACACATTCAGTTCACATTTGATCTAAAAAGATTATCTACTATCTGCAACAAATTGAAAGGAGCTGAATCTGAATGGACAGATGAGATAATGCCGAACTAAAAAACTAATCATTCTTAATTCTAACAAAACAGCATAGACCCAGAAAATTGTGCACTGATGTCGAAAAAACACAGGCTATGTGTTTTTTCAACACTTTCATTATAACAAAAGGTTTGAAGTCGATTTTAACGTTCACGAAAGTCGCCATACCGTCTTGTCGATCGGATGAATCTCAATTTCGACGGTCTTGGCTCCTGCCGTGATGAGGGCGACGTGAGACACACGCGGGGTGGTGGGGGGTACTGTCATGGTCAGTCTGGCTGGCTCGTCGGGCTTGGGCAGCACCTTGTAGCCCTCGCCGCCGTGAAGGGCCTCGGGGGCCTTGCTCGGCTCAATGTTGGCCGTGATGCCGTGAATGGGGAGAGAGGCTTTATCGAGCACGAACTTGGGGCACACTGTAGGCGTGAGAAATGATGGGTGTTGTAATAAACTGGTACACAGTGTAAGAGTTAGTAGGAATATATGTAGGCCTTAGTATGTAGGAATAAGAAACGAATATTCTTTGTATATCAGGCCACAAATAAGTTTCGATTTTCCTTTGCTTTACGGCAATATTCAGCATTGATTTGTATGAAATAAAGTGAAAAATAATATTTATGGTGAATATATTTCATAAGAAACGAATGCGTAATGAATTTTGAATTTTGAAACCGCGGCATCGTAGTGAATTTGAATGAATGTGAAACATAGACACTAACAGATGAAACAAACAAAACAAAGGCTGTTATACAAATATTTAAAGCCTAAACTAAAGCTTGAATTATATACAAAGTTTGTTGTGTAAGAAAACGAATTGAGTGTACTGACTTGTTTTCGGCAGAAGATGAGCGATGTTCGATGGAACAACTGCAATAATGCAGTGCAAAGCCGATCAAATTAAATCTTGCACAAAGTTAACATTTATTGGCCCATGAAATACTTAAACGTCGGACGTATTAATTGCAAAAACCGCAGTGATGATAATTAAACCGATTTAATTCAAGTTTTGAGTCAAATTTCATGCTTAACCGGATTCAAAGTAAAATTACAGTACAAAACAATCTGTATTGAAGTAACTTACTAGGCATGATCTGTGACACTACTGGAATCATATGCTCTGAAAGAAAAAAAATAGCTTTTATACAGAAATCACATGACAAGTTAAACGTTCATAAAAGCAAGTTTATAATTTGCATAAATTTGCATGTTAATCAAATTCTTGCATGCAACAACAGCGTTTGTCTCTTGCATAGTGTAACAATCGGATTATTTTATTTTGAAACTATTCAATTGCCAATTAGTGAGCTGAATAAACTAAATTTTTAAAATCATCAAATAAATTGATGATTTCTTTTTAGCTGACTGGGTTTCCACCAATTCGTGACTTTGATGCTTTACCATCAAATGGGTAGGGGGGACCCATGATGTCTTCTTTTATGCTGATTTGCTGATTTTAAGACAATTTTTACAGGGTTCTTTTTTATTCCATATGTTAATCCACTCTCGAGTGGATTCCTTCCAGAGTAAAACGTTTATGCGAAGTTTTGCAAGCTTCCGGGCGATAATGTAAGGCACAGATTTATAGTTAAAACAGTTCCTTCCAGCTAACTGAGGACTCTGAATCTGGAGTCAATATACCTGTCATAGAAGGAAACAGCTTTCATTCTACAGCTCGTTGAAGCCTCCCGTTGTTTCTTTCTGGTCTTAAAACAGAAATTTTCCCTCCGTAAATGCTACTATTTTTCCCTTGACGGACAAATGGAAAAACCGACCCGGCTTGTTACTCCACTTTCTCCTTTCCTCCTCGTCTGGGTTTCCTAAATGACATCTGCCTGGTGCCCATGACGAAGGGAAGTCCCCGATGACGTTTTTCGATGCCGAAACGGGCTAAAAGCTCAGTATTATATTATTATCATTATTATTATAATTATCGCTATAGTTACCAAAGAGCGAAAATACGAACCGTCAGCGGGTGCAAGTGGGGTCATGCAGGCCTTGGCCGACAGATCCTTGACGCTGATTGGCTCGGTCATGCCGGGGGCGATCATGAGCGTGACGGTGAAGGCCTTTGCGTGCACGTTCACTCCTAGGTTGAAGGTCACCGTGGTATAGGTCGTTCCATCGAGATTGTTGCGACTAGCCTGGAACATGATGGACAGCAGAAACTGCAGGGTAACAAATAATCACGTGATCGACAAAATCTCTAGTAATGTAGTGACGTAATCGTTAATCCTATGATGAAAATTAGCTGTTGTATTTAAAGTTCATACTATAACCTGATGCATTTATATCGAGTTTTTAATTCAGCCTCATTTGGGAACTGAACTGAATAATGCTGATTGACATTTATAAATGCGTATATTGTAACCTTTGCTCTTGTAGTTGACAGCGGCATGTCTGTTGTGAAGCCAATAAACGAATATACCGATTGGGAACAGGTGAGATCGACCATTGCTATAAATAGCCCTAACCACTACACCACAGCGCCTCGTCTGTGGTGTAGCGGCAGCTAAAGTGTAGGTCATTGCAATAACATTTATACAACTCATCAACCAACAACATCAATATATTCATAAATATCTTCACAACGACAATATCTTTACTTAGAAAGCCAATTTCCCTCACAAACCTCGACGATCTTCTGTTCTCCGACGGTCTTGCTTGGGAACACTGTGAGCGTGACCACGCTGGCAGACTTGACGGTGAGAGACACCTCAGTGAGCATCGGCGTGTCCACAGCCATGAGCACCACTGACAGCTTGTCGTCGGCGACCTTGGGCGCCATCCACTTGGCGGAGGAGACCGTGTAGCCGGTGACGATGGCTGCCGAAGCGTCCTTGTTGGAGGAATCGATGCAGGTGACGTCCTTGGCGGCGGCCACTGCGGGGATCTTGGTGCATTTGGGCGCCATTGAGTGGTGGACAGTCACTGGCTTGTCTGCAATAACGACGATGCGGCGAGAGTTATTTTTAGTTATTTATCGAACTGATATTTCCGCCAGAGTGCATTCTGTTGGCATGCTGTAAATCTGATGCGTCTGCCTTTAGTAAATAATGTTAATAATGGTTTATGGTATCCTGTCCATTTAATTGGACCTTTGGATTTTAAGCGATGTTCAACAATAATAACTATAACAATAAAAACTAATCAATATATATATTGTTGTTTTAAATACAAATTCAGCTGCTTTCAATGTTCCAAAAAAAATTCCTGGCGAGGCTATAAGAATAAAAACCCATTAGCATTATAACATTATTATATTATGTATTATAACCGTTATTTCTGTTTTAAATACAAAAAATTACAAAAAAGAGTATTGGTTAATTAGGAGTACCGGGTGAGTGGCAGGCCTTGATTTGAAGTCCGTTTACACTCATCGCAGTCTTCTCTCCCTCGGTGTAGTGGAACGTGAGATAGATGGTGCGCGCCGTCATGCCTGCTCCGAGGTTGAAGGTCACTGGACCGTCGCGTATAACCGTGAGCGACTGGATAACGAAACAACAAGCTCATCAGTTAGTAGTTACTATTCCAGCAGTGGAAGTAGTAGTAGTAATTTAGTTACATGCCGTTTCCCAGAAACCACGAATTCGGTGGTGTGGTGGTGGTAAAATGTTCAGGATACAATAGCCATGATAGCTGACATTAATGCAATGAAGACAATTAATTTGATGCTGTATATATTATGTATTCTGCTGCAATCAATAACAAGATTTTAAATATTTATCTGCATTCAATACTTATACGTTACTTGTTCGTTACTTCGTAAAGTAACATTAGATCCCCTCCAAAAAACAAGTACTGTTTTAAATTTTGTTGTGCATGTCGAATCAATGGTTGCCATGAATGTTAATGAGCACTATTCTCAAAATAGAAACTAATAATAAATAATAATAATAATGGATTTAGAGTCCGTTTCGGCGTCTAGTGACGTCATCAGGGACCTATGAAGTAGTAAAGCAGCCAAAACCTACTTCCGAATGCACGTTGGCTCCCTCTCCCACAGACAAGGAGACGGTCTTGATCGGACCCTTGACCGCGACGGTCACGGAGGTGACAGTCGGGGCCTTGGTGCCCTTGGTGCCGACGAAGACAGAGTGGGTATGCACTCCTTGATGTGGCGTCAGCGTGATCGCGTCACTGACGGAGAGCACTCGCACGTCCGGCTCGCTGACGGTGAGGTCGGTGAGAGTAAGAGTGTCCTGCATCTTGCACGGCTCTGCACAACAACAGCCAAATTATTCATTAATTACCAATTACTATTAGTTAAGTTTCCATTTCTTGGTTGAGTTCTGCAATAATGGTGAATAACACATATATAAATACTTTCAACTGCACAACGTAAAATAAAAGCATTGTGCCATTATTTAAAGGACGAATATCGTATTGTTTTTAACGTATTTTTTTCGATTTATATACAATATACATGTCACTTACAGATACAATTTCTAGCACTGCATATCTGCTAATTTGATAAATTTTACCTACATAATTATTAACCTTAAATGATTTACCTGATTTCAGGATATATGACAACAATTATATGCTAAAATGTCAGACTTCATACAATGGGCCTCCATTTTTATCAAACTTGCCTGTACTAAAACTACCCCGCTTCTTATCCCCCTCTCTCCATCCCTCCTTCCACTCACAAAAATGTCTCTGCGTCCGCACAACTTTATCAAAAAAGCGCAGAAATATCAAAACGCGTGGATATCCTTACCGGATGTTGGAGTCTGGTCGGCGCAGGTGGAGGTGCACTTGATGGTGTTGTCCATGCACTGGCAGCTACGGCAGGGCTCTGTCCACCTAGCGAGTGGCTCGCGAACTACCTTCGCCTTGTCGTCGTAGCACTGACACATGCTGACCGGAATGCAGACGGCGTCGTGGAGCGCGTATCCATCCTTGCACACGCATCCTGCGCAAACACAAATTGTGCTGAATTATCGTTAATTTTCTATTTTGATCATCGTTTTCTTCAACAGCCGCTAATTATAAGCATAAGAATTAGTGTAAAATATATGCGCGTTTCTTCTTCAGAAGACAGAAAGAAATCGATAACATAAAAAAGAAATCAAACCTTTCTCGCATTCAAGTTCATTAAGTTTCACTAACCTTCCTTGGCTGCAACTTGCATCGGAGGGGGGGTGCAAGGCTTGGTCATTGCCTGGTAGTGGCAGGTCGGGGGACAAGCGGGCACAGCCGCGACCTTCACCAGAGGGTCGGTGCAGGCTGAAAACAAATCCAGAAAACTTTATCACGCTCTGTAATAAAAATTGTAATGCTAAATTGTATCTAGCAGGATTCAAACCATGCATTAGTGAGTATGCTTTTTTCATGAACTTGTGCATTCAAATGACGATACTTTAAGTAATTTTTTATATATCTTGAATTGCCTTAGCTGCAGCACAAGCAACAACACATCGATACTATCAATGTAGCACTAGATCGACAGGAATAGCATGGAAAAAAAAAATTGGCAATCATTATTCTGATCCATCACGGGACTACATTTTTAGTAGGACAAACAATTTAGTTACAATTTAATACAAACAGTTACAATCAGTTACAAATTGTAACCCTTGATTAACGACTTAATGTTCTTTGTAAAACGCATCTATTCCCCTTTGTAGGCTTGTACAATCGAGTTGAAACAAATTCGGATCAGGGAAAATGTGCGTTACCCTGCGGTGCCAAAACTGTGTTCCCAATCGCATAAAAAATACTCGATAATTGAATATCTAATCTGATTTGTGATTAGCGCATCATGTGATATTCGTAATCCAATTAATCTTAAATTTGAAGAAGTAGCTAATATTTACACAAATATGTAAATACATTGTTAGAACATAAAGCAATACTAATTAATACAATCCCATTATTTATTGGTTGCTTCTAAAGCGGGTCAGGTCAATTAGAGTTGGCGCCTAAACACCTACCAGTGGACTTTGGTAGAAGGACGGATTTCTTGATAACAGTCGAGAGCAGAGCAGTCTTGACTTCTGGTACTGGGGCTTTAGCTGCACACAAACAACAATACATTTATACAAATTAATATAATATAATAAGCATATCAAGCATTATATATATATTAATAGAATATAATATGCATAATCAAGACATCAAGAGATTTCTAGGACCGGCATATCACAAGGATAAGAATAAATTTGTGAGCAATGTAAATCAAAATAATATCCTATAATGATCATAAATTATTTACTAGTTGTTTGTAACGAAGATGTTAAAAAAACTGCCTACTATTTAACAGTTGTAGTCATTTATTTAAATTCATGCAAGCTAAATTTAATGCTCACCATAAATAGATAATTATTACTTTATACATTACTTGCAAATTTTGTGATATTAACAAAAAGTTAAGATCGAATTTTTTCTCACGTGTTCCAGCCATCCATTCGGTTTATTTTTTACCTACCTTTCCGGTGCCTGTTTCTCAAAGCATCCCAAAATCTAAGCTTTATTTGAGCCTAAGTTGAAAAGAAAAAAAAATTCATTTGCCAACAACCATGACGTCATCATTTGGTTCATAGCGCGTGGCGGTGCGGATTTTAAAATAACAAACAACAACATTTTCCTATGATTTTTCTAAGAATTCCTTAAGATCAAAATTCACCTCACATGTCTTGATAAACAAGCACCTGAATGCCGAACGCCGAATCAAAAAAAGATCATGCGTTTCATTTCGATGATAAATTGAGACGGAGTGGCTTACTGCAGTCCTGCTCTTCGTTGGGGAAGACGCACTGTTGGATGCCATCGCACTTCTTGGCGCAGACTCCGACCGGAAGCATGCACTCCACCATGCCTTGCTTCGTGCACATTTCTGCGCACGACAGTACAGCAAACATTCCTTAGGGTTTCCTTCCACCATGCACATTTTACATGCAATTTTACATGCAATTTTTCATGTAATTTTGCATGCACGAGGAATCACGGATAGTTTTCGTGCATGTAACTGTGACAAACGATGATTTGTGAATACATGATATTACACAGCTTATATTGTAACGATTTTGAATTAAATCGAAAGTTGACGACCGTTGTAATGACAACGTTTGGTTTACAACACGTTTGGTTATAAAATAGGATTTAATATCCTTAACTGTGTTGCATGCATGTCTTCCATGAAGCCCAGTTAAGGACATTTTACATTGTAATTTTCCAAACATGGTTGCATGCAAATTGCATACAAAATTGCATGTAAAAATGCGTGCAAAATATGCATCGAGGAAAGGAGGCCGTAGATTGTATGTGACGTCACATCCAGAATGTACACGAAATAGCAGCGCCCGCTGCAAGCCCAATATTGCTTCATCATTATTACTCACATGCTCATATTCATGGTTGCGTTTTTCATATAAAAATGGAAAAAGGAAAGGTATCTATCAACAAAATTTTACCATGATCTGCAACTTTGTACACAAATAATTTTTTGTGCCCCTATTTGAATGATGAAAATCTGGCAACCCCAGGCACAGACCTGCAACGGTGACCGGTTTAACGGCTGTCGGCACAGCTGATGACTTCTGGACAGGCGCGGCACAGGGCATGTTGTTGCACGCCCAGGTGCCGGCGTTGCACTGGCACGCGCGGCAGTTCTTGACCATCGTCTCGCCGGTCGGGTAGTCCGTCTTTGTGTCCACATCCGTGCATGGGCAGGCCTCGCGACGAACACACTTTCCTGGATACGAAAAAAAGGGGATTTGATTTTCAGGTGCATTGTTTCATCAGCAGCCTATATCGAGCATATAGAACAGATCGTAAAAAACAAAGCTTTAAGCTAAGGGAGAAACAAAATCTGCTGGGCTTGCGCTGTAACTTAACTAAAATTTGAAAATTGGATATAGGTCAGTACAATTAAATCAAGAATAAAACCTAAAATAGTCAATCTAAAAGTTAATATTACAGGTATAAGCGCCTATGACGTCTCCCAATATCAAAATAAGCCAAAATAATTAAAAATCTGTTTGAATCATACATTCACAAATATAATCCACTGCACAAATTATTGTCAGCCGTCTGTAACTGCAGAAAGGTGAGGAGATCATCAAAAAGCATGATTTGAAATAATTCTTCTTCTTCTTCTTCTTAGGACCGCGTGTAGTAACAAAGGCCCTTACAGTCCGGTTCTGAGCCCCGATCTCGGCTTCACCAAGCACAGAACCGTTCCCCCCTCTTAAGTCACCTTTGACGACTCGCCCGGGGAGCTCTAGGCTGCAGGTCAATTCTTTGTTCCCCGACCTGTAGGGGCTTTTGAAATAATTCAGAGCCCTATCTCAGTTCAATAACAATTGTCGACAAACCCTTGGAGAGCATCATATCGTCTGGGCAGTGACATCCCTCCACGCATCCCGTCGCGCAGGTCTTCGTAGATGGTGCAGCGGCAGCACTGGACAGAGCGCTCAGCTCAGCGCAGGTGGCAGGGCAGGAAGTTCCGCAGGCCTTGTAGAGCATTCCAGTGGGGCAGGTGAGAGCTGTGCAGTCGAGCGGAACGGGTCAGCAACAAGCAGCCAAGCGGAATACAGATCAAGAATATGTAATTTATTTTGTGCCAATAAATCCAAACAAGTAATCATAACTGCGAATGAATTTTAATAGAAATGATCATAAACTTGACATAGGGTGACACACGTAATTTCTGGCCAATGCAAATATATTTTGTGACATCTATACAGACATCTATATCTGATAACAACCCAAAATTAACCCCAAACCCTCAAAAACAAGAGGGACCAAAGTCAATTACACAAAACAGAATGGATACGTACGGCACATTTTGTCGCTCCTCCAGCGGATGTGGACTCCCTTCTGGTTGCATGCGTGTGCGTACGCCGCCACGGAGCTGCACAGCTGCTCGCAGTCCGCACCGCGAGTGCACGCGCAGCTGTCTGACACGCAATCCTCGTAGTAACGTGCAACCTCAACCTGCGAGCAGAGCCAAATAAAATTTTAAGTGTCTTCGCAGTTTGTATTTCGCATTGTTTTCCATTGATTAGGTGTTCCGGTGAAATTTTCAGATGCTTCATAGCATTATAACACGTAGTCGCAATGTGACACTAATTTTGATTGTGAAAAGCATGATGCACTAATGAAATTCATAGATAAAAATGTACCACATACGATGTACTATCTACAATGTCTATAAACAGTAGGCTACCATTACACAAATTAATAGAAATACTACTGAAAAATAAGCTACGCATACACAAAGCCAAATGTCATGCTTCCATGCACTGTTGGGTTATAAAGTAGTCGGCTTCACTCACGACGCTGTGGCACTCTGCGAACGTGTCGCTCTTGATGACATCACAGGCGCTCTTGGCCCAGTATTCCCTCTCGGGGCTGGCCGCGCATGCTGACGCCACGGGCGCGGCCCATGCGCATGTCTCGCGCGTGCGCCACGTATTTGCGAAGGACACGGCGTTTGACTCGATCTGACCGGTGCGCGCGCGGAAGTCGTTTCCGGCGCTTCCATCGAAGTTGCCGCAGAGACCGCAGAGCGGAGCAGAGACCTGGGCGCGGTAGCGGGGGTCGAGGATGACCTGGACGCGCAGAGAGCGGTCCCATTGGACGGTCAGGCCTGCCACATGGACGGGAAAAAAAGAACTAGAGTCAATGATCATAATATATACATATATGTAGTGCGGGGAGCGGTCCCATTGGACGGTGAGGCCTGCCACATGCACAGAGAATAGGCGATAGGGTCTCAGAATACGATATGCTTTAAAGTAAAATGCAGGGATCGATTTACTCTAAACGAACTGATTGATAGATCCAAATTTCTTTTAAATATCCAGATTTGATATGAAATGGCATAAATTATACAAACATCAGAAAGGCTTGGAGATGCGGTAGGGGGATTCAATCTCCCCAATTTCCCAAATCTCCCTGAAAAATCGAGTCTTGAAATAGCTTGCAAAATAGCGAAGATGCATAAAGAAATTAATCGAGAAATACATTGTAAGAGATAGATGCATTAATTGAAATTATGTCATAACAAACCAAATATTTTATGACTATACCGTGCTTGGTCTTGATGAAGGTGTAGAGTCCGGCATCGACGACCTCGAAGTCCGCCTTGGTCTGAATGTCGCTGTTCTTGGTCATCACGACTGCACTGCCCCTGACGAGGTGGAAGGTCGTGTCGTGGACCTTCACCATCACGGACTTGGTGCAGACGAGACCGTCGGCTCCACACGGAACGTTCTCAACGGTCACTCTGCACAGCCAGGCGCAGTCAAGGACGGATCCAGGGGAGGATGGGGGGGATGCATCTCCCCCCACAAGCACAAAAATGTTTTTGTTTATAAAACAGTGATTGATGAGTAGCATCAAAAGGTCTCATGCATTGAATGTTTTATTTAAGCTTCAGATTATAAGTGAAATGTAGGCCGTCTAGTCTGAATAAAGGGACAGGCTTTGGATCAGGACACAAGGCTTGGACACAAAACATCACACATTTTTTCTTGAGGTTGCATGTCAAATAATGATATCATGCAGCCTTGACAAGAAAAGATCTTAACCTATTAGCGTGACGTCACTAAACCAAGCAGCATGATTCAGATTCTTGACTTCGCATGATTAATTTAATTGACATTAAAATTTAAATCAAATCGCTTGATATCATTCATCGTTCAATACACTCAGACCAGGAAAATCCTATTCATCCGTTTAATATTCAACATCATGGAAATAATTTAATATTCACGCTGCTTAAATATATACACTGTATAATAGGAGCGGGACTCTGTACCTGAATGTGTGGTCCTTGCCCTGGCATCCGTCCTCGGACAGGATGTACGAGCACGCTCCCTTGAAATCGTACGTCTGTCCGTCGAACGTTGAAAAGTGACGATCGCCGAACGCAGAGCAGGTGGCAGCACAGGGGTTGTTGGTGCAGGTCATCTTGCCGCTTGTGCACTTGCTGTTGGACGCACAAAGAGATCGAGCTTACTAGAGTGTCAAATAAGGACCTGTGAAGCCATTGACGAATGCAATGCGAAGATAGAGACGAGAAGTTGATACAGAGGCGAAAAATCGTGCAAACGGATAATAATTATTCATATTTAGATTCAATGCAATTTTCAACAACACAATTTACAATCTAAACTAGATCTATAAAACTTTGTCCGCTACCATAGAATGCATAATTTAAATGGCACACTCTACAGTAGTAACAGACGTTCTTTAATATACGCTACAGCATTAACTAGAGACAAGCATCAAATCTCACTCGCAGCTGGCCATAACTATGAGATCATAAATCTTTATTATGAATAATTTGAACTAACAAAACTTATTCAATTAACTCAAATATAAATCGTAGTACTCAAACAAAAAAACAAACAACACAAAATTACGACTTGCACGCTCGCAAATATATACTACCGGGCAGTTAAAATGTTAAAATTGAACTTAATTTACACTCGTTGAATTTAAATTTAAAATCAAGTTTCCCACCAGGTGTTGCAATCGTGCTGTACGCTGGCTCCCTCTGCGACCGGTTTTCCCTGGAAGCTGCAGGGGCAGGCCTCTGCCTTGACGCACTTGCTGTTGGTAGTGTCGAGCACGGTGCCGGGGGCGCAGGTGCAGCCGGGGGTGCGGCAGCGCGACTGGGGGCAGGCGATGTGCATGTTGAAGCAGGTCTGCTGGCAGTCGGCGCACTGGCTCCAAACGAGGCCGGACGGGCAGACTTGCTGGGCTGTAAGCAATCACAGCGCAATGCAAATTATATATGCACAGGGTGGGGAAAAAACGATAGATTCATGCGTTCTGATGTTAGTTAGCATTATTCTATCAAATAGTTTCAATTGACTTCACTTCACGGGTAATTAACATTTGTTTTATGGTGGCAAAAGAACAGGCTGTACTGAAGTCCCGACCTTGTCTCTGTGAGTGTAAACACCCGAAACAGTCGATTAACCCGTATAACCCGCTGACTGTACCGGTGCAGCCCAGGGTCACCAGTGTAACTTATATGCGGCATGTAATACTTGAAAAAAAACGAACAAACAATACATGCTTTTTGTTGATTTTATTGTATATGTTTCTTGCATGAAAATTTAGGTAATGATGTAAGTAAGCCTACTGGTGCAGTCATTCTTGGTGCAGTCCCACGCTCCAGACTTGCAGGTGCTGAATGCAATGAATAAAACGCATCGTAATAACACAGATGCGCATAAATATATTTGTTAATTTAACTTTCACAAAAACAAATTGATCAAAACGTTGCATTTACGTGAGAAAGTCAAACGTGTTGAACGAAGCCGTGTATCTAACTGTGGTTTCACCCTTCCGTGTCTAACAGGTTTCACTGGTCTTCGAATTCATTGGTATATTTCAATGCATAACTGATATAATATTAAATGATATCAATAAGACACAGCAGAATTTCTCCATTGATGTAAATAGCTCAATTGAATTACAATTATTCACCTTTTGATATCTTGGCATTGTTAATATCTAACCACAGGATATGCGTTTCCCTCCTTATCTACTTTTATTACATCATGTCTGTGCCATCTAAAACAAGTATGCTGCTTCTAAGAGCAATAAAGATGAAAAGAAGAAGAAATACCATGTGTTGCAGAGTTCCTTGCGTGTGGCTCCACTGGCGTAGAAGACGCCCTTGCTGGCACACTTGCAGTTAGCCACAGCGACGCACTGGTTCAGTTCCTCATCAATTGCTTGACCCTAAGCGTCGTGCATCGGCAATAAACAACTTTAGCGCGGCTTGCTGGATACGATCAGTAACAGCAACTGCAGTGATTTACATTTCAGTCGTTTTGGGACACACAACTGCATGCGTAATTACAGAGACATTACTAGTGGTCGAACTGCAGTGATAAAAACTCCTAGGAAGCACAATTAAACTGTCGTCATCCCTTATTAGCACACAAAGATGTGATGATAAAACGTGAATGTCAATCAGATTGCTGGAACGTAGATGAATGCTATACGAAAGAGCGAGCGTCAAAATTTCAATACAGAACGAATGTTGTATACAAACGCAAGAACATAAATAAATTGCTCAAAGAAATCAGATGTTCATGAATATATGAGCTTATTAATGAATAATCGCATACTAATATATATACAAACCGGAAGACAGTTGCATCCTGCGACGCACTCTTCCATGCACATATCCGGTTCCACTCTTCCGCACGTCAGGCCGCAGTTACGACCGCACTCCTGGTATACTCGACCGCCAGCGCAGGTCATGGCTGCACAGAAGAAATTAGAAATAATTGAGAATCAACACGTGAAAAAATCCATAACATCGTTTGTTGAAGCAGCACACTGCTTCAACGAACGATAAACTCACTATGAACTAGGGCCTACTGAATATTTGTCCATTCCTCCATTGATTAATCGCATGGTTAGATTTCATACAAAATTAGCAAAATGGAAAATTCGTTTGCATTGAGTCAGCCGTAGAACAATAAATAAGCGTGTTTTGCGAGCTATTGTGAAAGACCTGGTGCTAGCAAATATCTTTAAATTTAATGCTTGACCGCTTAAATAAAATGAAAATAAAAGTCAACCAAGGCCATTGAGGAAGTGAACTAACCGCATTTAGCTGCCGATCTCCAGTTGTCGATGATTTCCCCAACGAGCGCGCATTCCTTTGCGTACGCAGCGATGGCGGCGCACTCGCAGTCCTTGGAGCTGGAGGCAGTGCAGGCGCAGGCGGCCTGCTCGCACATCGCGACGAATGGAGTGACGTCAACAACAGCGTTGCAGCGGCGGAAAGTTTCTGCAGCGCAACAAGTACAATAATACATTACCAGTAAGCAGTGGCGTCCCGTGGGTTCAATCATAGGTCGGGCCAGGCCGAGCAGCCTCCTGACGCGGGATGGGGGGGGGGGGGAGGGGAGGTGCTGACAGATATTTGTTCTGCCTGACATACAAATACAACTTCAACTCTTGACCCGGGCGAGGTAGGGTTCTAATCACATAATCATCCCTAACTTAGACCTTTTTTTAACTTTTTTCCCACCATTTAATTAGAGGTCGTCGGGCCACTTATCCAAATAACAACTTAGAGGTAAGGCCACCACTACTTTTTAAGGTCGGGCCAAGTAGTCAGGACGCCCCTGACAGAAATGCAACGCTGTGGAGCCAATGTTGAACAAACACGTGCATGACCATCCAGCCGGCAGGTTAACGCTATAGCAAAACTGTTTGAATGAATGACGACAAAATTGCATATTAAAAAAGCCATTTAAAGTGCAGGCCAGCCATGGAATAAATTTTGAATCCCACTCTACCCTTTATCAATTTTTCACTAATAATCTGCTGGATATATTGCTAAAATATATTTTTCATTTTATTCTATTGCTAGAGACTCCAAGAACTCAAAACAAGGTCACATTTGAAACCGATCAACATCAGTTTGTGGTATACGCCCTTTTGTGATCCACAGCGCCTTTTGCATAAACATTATGAACACGTGTTTAAACCTTACTAAGTTTGCAAGCCATTCCCACCTCCTGTGAGGATGGCGCACTGTGCCTTGGCCTGCTGGAGCTGGTCACTGTTGGTGGCGCAGGCTCCCTGGCGGCTCGGCGCAGCGACACTGTGGCAGTCGGCTGATGTCTTCCACGACTCGACGAATTTGACTACGTCCTTCATGTCATCTCCTTCGATCGTCGTTGTGTCGTCTTCCACTTGTCCATTGAAGTTACCGCAGAGACCCGATACCTGCGTGACGTCATCACAGCATACTAAGTTCATATCTGTATACATGCCATATGTGCTTTCATTTATAAATGATAGTTTTAAATGATGCGCAGACTGCATGTATATGACTGTAATGCAGACTGTGATATCCCGTTTATTTATTTTAAAAATATTGACAAACGATAAAAACGCCATAAATTTCTTTATACTATAAGCGTAACAAAAATGTATCTTAAATTTACCAATGTACTTTAAAATATATTTCGCAATATTTTTTTAAAGCATAGAATCATTCGTGAAAATGACGCATAAAAAGATGATTTGGCTTCACATTTGCGCACATTCTTTTAACATAACACAATCTCCACTGTACCATAACGTGTATATGAATAAGTCTTGTACAGTACAGCAATGCACAAAAAATTGTAAAAAACATTGTACCTAAAAATACATACTGCCTAAAAACAGAATAAGGTAAATTAGTATCAAAAACATATTCAATGGCTCAAATCACTTTGGGTGAAATTCTCACCTGTCCCTGGTGCTTCTTGCTGAGTTGGACCTCGATGACAGTGGCTGGGTCCCAGAGAATGGTCAGTCCAAAGTCTGCTGTCACTTGGAGCTGCGTGGCGGAGATGTGACGGATTACGATACCGTCCTTCTTGTAGGGCAGGGTGATGCTGACGTCATTCAGGTAAACCGTGTTGGTCGGGAGCAGTCTGCAGCAAAACAAAACACGTTACCGGACCTGAATGACTAATCTCATTTTGGTATTTCTATTTTATTTTACTATAAATCATTAATGATCAAAATACATAAATAATATAAATAACTAACATACATAATATAAATAATAAGTAAATACATAAAATGGCATTGGTCGGCAGCAGTCGGCAGCAAAATAAAACACATAACCAGACCCGATACATATTTGAGTATATTAAGTTCTACTTTATGACAAAACATGAATGGCACAGTCTGCAGCAAAACAAAGGGCATTACCTGACCTGGGGGCTCGTTCACAAATCTTACACAATGTCCAATTGAAAAATTAGTCCTACAATGTCTTGTACAAATCTTAGGAAAATCGTATCTATTTGGAATTCGTTATTTTGGAATTGGAGACACAACTTCCGGGCGTCATAGACGCCGCGAAAGACGTTAACGAAAGTCCAGAAGTTGACCATCATAACTGCAGCCCATTGGACTATCATCCCTGTAGCCCATGTAGTGTAGCCCACATGGACTATCATCCCTGCCTGCTGTGAAACAAACCTGAAGACGCTGGCGTGCGAATCCTTTCCAACTTGGAAGGTGAGGATCTTGGGACAGACGCCCCCGGTGCACTGCTTGTTCTCCACCCAGACGGAGAAAGGATTGTCCGTCTGCGTTCCCTGCGCCTGCTGCACGAGCACGTACTCGCACTGGCCGACAAAGTTGAAGCGATGTCCGTCGAACGACCTGTAGTGGGGCTCGCCGGTGATGGTGCAGCGACCGGGGCAGTCCGTGGCGACGCACGACCACTTGGCGCCCGCCAAGCACGTGCTGTGACGCAATCATGACGTCATAGTGTGGCATGACGTCATATTATGACTTATATGTATATTTTGTTCACATTTATTACTTCGGAGCAAAATACGAGTACACGCATAAGTTGCATATAAAGTAACGAGGTTAAGCAAAAGAGATAACGTATCCCCGAGAAGGCTTGCGCCCAGAGCAAACCTACAGCATACATTAACGCGTCAAAAAACCAAATGTGACAAAAAACTAATATTTTTTGCTGACACGAATTAGCTAATTGTGATTTATATTGACGTCATTTGTGTGCATGACGTCATATTGGAGCCAGCCAACCACGTGCTGTGACGCATGCATCGCGTGATAGTGTAATAATATCAAGACTTTAAATAAAAACTCTGTACCGAACCAAATAACTCTTATAATGCTTTATTTGGCATTGCATCAAATTAATTTGACCTCTGGGCCCAATTAGTCATTCACCCTAAATACAACTATCGTAGGCCATGCATCTAACCATCATATCGTAGGCCATGCATCTAACCATCATTTCTTAGGCCATAATCTAAGCATGATATTTCTTTAAGTGTTATATTTCTCTGGCTTTTGACTTGACTTGTCTCGTTAAGCAACAAACAGGCAAACGTTTGCAGCACTCACCATTTCTCGCATGGCGCGGTGTAGGTAGCTCCGACTGCGTATGGGATTCGGTCCTGCGTGCGTACGCAGCTGCACTGGTTGGGCGCGACGCACTTTTGTCCGTCGAAGAGCATTCCGTCAGGGCAGAAGCAGCCGTCCACGCACTGCGTGTGGTCACACTCCGTCTCGAACGCGACCGCGCCGCACGTGCGGCCGCACGACTTGCCGCACTCCATGTGGACCATGCCGGCGCCGCACGTAGGGGCGGCTGTAACCATATGACGTCATCGTTGTAAAAGGTTGGGTAAAAAGGAACATAATATGAAATGTTGATTCGCCCCATCAACACCAATCACTTCAATGTCATCAGCACCTAGAACGAATTGGATAACTATAGGAAAGACGTCACTGGAGTAAAGATTTTGATAAATAAAATGCAATACTTAAGTCTATAATTTTATTGATCTAACGATGAAATAAATAATTATCTAGAACAGGGTTAGCAGCTATAGACACATGTGTGTTTAAAAGCCTTGCTTTAGGGCCTGTATAGCGCTATGGTTTCATAGATGGTAATAAAACGATTTAAAGAGAAATACCACTCCGAGACCATACTTTTGCGGAAAAATAAGTTCAAAACTCTAACAGAACTAGTAAACAGCATATTTGTCAAAAATCAAATAACAAACAACCTCAACAGAAAAAGGCAGGGCTTACGGCAGAAGGAGGCAGATCTCCAGTTGAGAATAACTCCGCTGTGGACGCAAGCGCGCGAGTACTGGGTGGCCGCGTCACAGACGAGCTGGGCGGAGCAGGCGGAGAGGGTGTTTTGTTCCATGCAGGAACACATGTCGGTCAGGCACTGAGCCACCATGTACGCAGGGCTCATCTTTGATTGGCATTGCGCGAATGGACCGGACGGGTCGGAGAGCTTGGAGCAGGCGTCAGTGATCTGCTTGAGCTGCGGAATCAACATGAGGACATATGATAGGAATGTAACATTTTTAAGCGTCCTGAGCTCATCGTTCTTTGTAGGAATCAGAATCTAGTTTTGCAGTGCAGAATAATAGTAATAATATTGGGCTTATAGTCCGTTTTGGGGCAAAAGACGACATTGGAAGGGGGTGGGGCTTACAACTTGGTGCACATATCTGTCTGCAAAAATAAGAGGAAGTATCCTCAATCCTCAATCCGTCAAATCGAGTGTAATTGTTCTGGTAAATAAATATAATACGTATTTCATCGTACCGTGGTGACATTACTTCAAAATTGTATTCATGTTGTACGATGTACCTTGCGAAATTAGTATTTTGATGGCGTCCTAGTTTACATTTAAAAAACTTGAATAAATAGAATAAAACATCTCTTTCGTCGTACGTACCAATAATAATAATAAGAATAATGCATCTAGAGTCCGTTTCGGTGTCTAATGACGTCATCGGGGAACTCCCTTCGCCGTGTGCAGCCATCAATGTATAATTTGTGAAAATCCAGAACATATGGGGTACCGTTGCAGCTGGCGTGGCGGAGCACGCGTGGGCGGTTTGCTTGACGACAGGCACGATGGGGCGCTTGTCGGCCGGGTCGAGGTAGTTGTTGCCCATCGCCGCGTAGTCGGGCAGAGGCGTGCCCTGCACGGTCTTAAAGTCGTCGTCGGGGTCAGCATTGTAGTTGCCGCACATGCCGCACACAAGGTTCTTCATCGTAGTGGGAGCGAAGACAAACACGGAGGACTGTCCGTCGTACAGGACCTTCAGTTCTGCAGCGAAGCAATGGGAAATGAATATATGGTTTGATGGTTTTGGAAGTTTAAGGACCGTGTGTAGTAGAGAAGACTATTACAGTACGGTTCTGTTTCGCATCAGATCAGAATACAGGCCTTGTAATGTATTTTGCAACCGATACGTGACACTACTGGGAAGAACTATGTCTAATTTTTTATTTTCTTTTGCGCCACTCTGTAGCTAATTATGTACATGATGTGTATTTTCTAGTTCTACTCAGTACCTGAGGGGCCCTTGACCGTGACATAGTCTCCCTGCTTGCTGAGAGTGACGCAGTCGATAGATGTCGGCAGTTGAACCGACTTCCCATCGACTGTGACTCCTTCAGGAGTGAGGACGATCACGTGATCTTTGACGTTTATCTGTAAGCAAAGAAAAAATAGTTAGCAAAAAGATAAATAATAAATTTTAGTCCAGCCAAATCCTAGTCCAGCAAGTCAAGTATAGGCGCTTACTATAGCCTAAAGTTTGTCAAGTATATTAAATGTTAAAGTGCAGAAAAAAAACTTGTGTACAAATTTATGTTAAGTAATAATAATTCAACGAACGTAATTCAAGGTTTTTGTTGCAAAAATATTATTGTAGTTTCTTTTAAAAATGATTTCGATATATTTGCTATGTATAATTAGACCTAACTATATATAACATTGGAAAATACCAAGAAGCTAATCAAGGATAATAAAATGCATTAGAGTGTTATCGCAAATGAAGAAGTTATTCTCGGCGGTGACATTTCCTCTTTCTGGCTCAACTTCCAAACTTTTTCCCAGTTGTAGGCGGAGCTTATTGAATATGAAAATGTACGAGTATTACTTAATGAATATAAACTATGAATATCAAAGCCTGACTCCACAGACCTTCACGGCAGTCTTGCACGCAGTGGCGCTGCAGCTGTACGCGTGGTCGACAGCCACTTGGTACGTGGGAGTGGCCTTGCAGTCCTGGACCATCGAGTACGTTCCCTTGCCGGGGTAGTCGTACGCCATCTTGTCAAAAGTGACGTAGTGCTTTCCCCCCGTGGACATGCACACGGCATGGTCCAGGAACTGGTGCTCCTTGGTTACTGCACACGAAAAATAAAAGTATTATATTTGCAGAAGAGTGCAGAAGTGTGATTTAGAGTTGAATAGGCGTTAAGTTTAGAAGGTGTTTAGCAAAAAAAAGTTATTGAAGTGTACTACCTCAATAACTTTTTTTACTAATCGTACGCCTAATTTGAAACGGGCTGGCATAGCATTACTAGCAAAAATCGACAATGATGGCGTAGAAATACCCGGTTTTTAAAGTCTGAACAGTTACACTTCGCGTGTTGTACAGGGAGCAGGCGTAACGCTACGCATGTTTTGTCGAGGTTGAGCTTAAATCTGCTTATGTGGGACTTACACAGGGCTTGGTCGTTAGGGGCGGCCTGGGCGCAAGTGATGCCGGTGAAGCCGGGAGCACACGCACAAGTGTCGGGTGCTGTGCACCGGCCACCGTTCATGCACATCGGGTTGCACACGGCTGTATACACAGACAGGCAAACACACACATCTTTAAGCAAATAAACAGAATGACACGGTCACAAAGAGATTAAGATGGCATGATAGAATGATGACGTCACAGTAAAGGCGAAGCTAATTGTGCTCTTTGGCCCATACACATTACACACCTGTCACTTCTGTGATTTCAATGTTGTGCTTAATTTTGACATAAATCGTATTGTAAATAGGATAAATAAAAAATCAAAGAGCATTTTTAATTTTTTAGTAGGCGTACCTAGCCTAGCGTATTTGAGATTGTACTTTAATATTTTGTATTAGCCCAAGTGAACATGATATATAATTCAATGATTTCTTTTAAAAAGAGCAACGAAAGAGTTATGGTGAAGTTACACCTTTCGTCGAAAACGAAGGAAGCCTTCAAAACGAAGGAAGTTTTGCCGACTTCTTCCTTCGTTTTGTCGTGACGCGTACACCTT
>JAQIWG010000308.1:0-37306 GCA_034695025.1 Chamaedrilus cognettii
GATAATGCAAACAAAAAGCAATTAACTCAGAAATTCAAACACATACTCGCAACATATGTAACTACTTCCAAAAAAAAATTTAAGTGTCTGCGACTTCTAGAAGTAGGTCAGGTAAAAACTTTTTGAACGCCCCTCGTAGATGTGTCTGTGTGTAAAAAATCAGCACAGTACCGTCGGCTGATATCGAGTTGGCCAAAACACACCAGTTAATTTTAAAATCGACAAAGAGCGGTACAGAGAGACGTATTTTAATATCTGAGAGTGATAACTAATCTTACACTCATGATTTATTTGAGCGAAAAATCAGATTCTAAAATTATTTTTTTCATCGCCAATTGCTATAAAATATTAAATTCATTGCCGGCTACTAAAATAGAAAGATGAAAGAAGAAAAGAGACAAAATGTAGGCTATACTTAGCCAACAAAGCAGCAGCTGTAAGTAGAAATGATCTTTTATTAAAGTTCTACAAAGGCCTATAAAGTGTGGAAAGCAAAGGAGAAGACAGATCCAAAGCATATTGGCAATATCATATCAATGGAAATTAACCTCAAAGGGTCAAAGTGCAAACAGTCAGCTAACAACAGTACTACCCAGCTACCAATTAAGAACTTGCCTGAAGGACACAATGCAATGAAACTCTTTATACACAGTGATCAAAAAAAAAACACTGCCGCACACAGTTTTTTTCACACACAACAGGTGTCTTAATGCACAATCTATGTGTAAAAGAGGGTTCCTTCAGAATATATAACACAGGCATCATTGTGCCCGGTAATACTTAAACCCAAAACCTTTGATACTATGTGCAAATTTAATAGCATTTGCTGAAGTTATATCATTTATGAAAAAGCGTTACATGCTAAAAAATAAGGCAGGGTTTTTTTATGAACCACGGTGTAGCAGCCCGTAGGATGAGACCAGTGATAGCAAAGAAATCCAAGCAGAGAGGATCAGCAGCCAAGCGTCAGGTACCAGGCAACAATTTTGAAAACAAGACACAGATTAACTTTATTCTCAGAAATGCTTCAATTTAACTACTCTGAATGAGCCTTCTTATGAAAACTGACTCAGCTTGAAAACTTACTCAGCATGAAAACTTACTCGGCGAGAAAACCGTGATCCAACAACTCCGTGGCGGTCGCTCGTTTATCGACGTCCGGCTCAAAACACCTGCAAACATCGGACACTGTTTCACAATCTCTAATCAGTCAGCAAACCGTTGTATTGTAATAAGAAATAAACAAAAGGAATTATGTGGCGTGTGATCCAATCAAAATCGTATTTAAAACACTGCATGTTATAAATTTAAATTTTAACACTAACATGTTGTTTAGCAATGTTAGGTAACAAATGCAGCTGCAACAAATACCAGTCACACGATCTCAGTCAAATTTATAACATACGCATAAACCCAAAATATTACAAGCATCTCCAGAGAAGAGCATTATACAAATAAAAATGAAACGGTAAAAAAATCTTTTGCTTCCATTCTAACAAGAACGCTATCATTAAAGAATCGAATAAACACGTAAAATTAAGAGAAATTCACCTAAGCAAGAAATCTTTAGCATTCTCCGACATGATGGGTGGAATGTCAGGATGCATCTTGTAAAAGCCGACCTTGAACATGGCGGCCTGGGCGCTTCCAAGCTACACAAATAATCACATAGAATCATCGAACAACCGAGCAAATACATGACAACAACGCCAATTCTGTAAACATTTTTGATTTAAAAACCGCTAACAAAAAGTGACATCTTTGTATCGTTAGTTCAAGTCAAGCAAATATCATGGCAAGCGGGTACAAAAAATTCACAAATATTATTTTTTACGCTTGTTTGATTTAAAAGATTGGCATCTGCAAAATAAAACAGTAACTCGATAAAGCACCACCAAAAAACCGAAAAAGTAGCAGAGGCTTACTTCGATAAACGGTGTCTTCCCTGTCGCCATTTCAATGACCGTGCAGCCCAGGGACCAAATGTCAGCCTGAATCACAGTAACGAATAAAGCCTTCGCACGACACAATCCGCTTGACCAGTTAAAACAGAATTAAAAAAAAAAAAAATTAGAATTTAGTTGAAGCCGTCAACGCTCTTCAGTTAAACTGTGAAATTTTTAAAACTCCAGTGTACATAATTGATATAACTAATATTTTGATCGTACACGCAAGTTCTTGGATAGTAACAAAAAGTGATACTAAACACATTATTTTCAAGACCACAACCAAGCAGACTGCAGCGCAAATATGCTTTCTACAGTTTGAAATACTACTGAATGAAAGGCATTGAGGCGGGTGGAGTACCGGAGGGCCGTATCCTCGAATACCCTTGTCAATCACTTCCGGCGCCATGTACTGCAGCGTCCCTGCACAAACAATAGATACTCACACAGTCTGCTCTCAAAGCCTTCTTTAAAGTTTAACGCTCGCATAGTAAACCCAAAAAAATTAACAAATTAATCACATAATTACCTAATAGATAAGTTCACATTCTTCCACGCTAATTGGCTCATGTGTAATTGTTGCGAAGTTTAGAAGTTAATATACCTTACATTAACCTCAATGCATTGCATCAATAAAGCAACAGTAAACTACAATAGCCTAGCCAGGATCAAATAAAGAACAACTGCTAAATACTCAATTATTAGTCATTTAATAAGTTAATTACCAGCGAAGGTGCCCGCGTGGGGGTTCATGCCAGCGAGCCGCTTGGACGTGCCAAAGTCTGAGATCTTGAGCACCCCGCTGTACGTGTTGACCAGTACGTTGTCTCCCTTGATGTCCCGATGTACTATCTTGTTCTCGTGCTGAGCACGCGACACACAACAACACACATCCTTCGACCATCTCAAAGTGATTCATTTTATACTGATTAGTACCCTTCAAGCATTTAAAGTTTAAATGGGATATTGAAAGTGGATTATTATAATGAAATTACTTAACTGTTGGTATTTCATGAAATAAGCTAATTAACTTTGCAACAAAATTTCAGATTTGACACAGAGAAGGAAACAACGAACTATTTCAAAACAATGTACGCTTTTCAAGAAGGTAAAAATGTGAAAAGAAAAAGCAAGAAACATAACTGAACAGCTGCATGGTACTAACGAGGTACTTGAGGCCCTTGAGTATCTGACGAGTGTAGAACGCGATCGTCGCCTCGTTCTCCAGCAGGGGACCCCACTTGGAGCGCAGCAGGGCCGACAGGCTTCCTACAGTCAACCAATTTAATATCAGTGGTATCTTCCTATATCTCACAAATAAGAGAGAGTTTAAGTGAAAAATAACTAACCACTGTGTGGCACCAATATATTGCAACACAGGTGTTTTCTGTCTTGGGGTGTTTTCTGCATGAAAATCTTGCTAAACATAGAAGTAGACAAAAACCAAGTTATGACAATTATGCTTTGCTCCATGAAAATTAAACATCCTTGAATAAACTCAAAACAAGGCCTAAAGCCGCTTCATCAACAAAATTAACTGTTTGACGTTAGTCTAATCCACATAGCATTGCGAATGATGGTGTTAGTACAAATCTACATTCTTGAATTGAGCAAAAATGTGCAAAAAAGAATGCAAAAAAAGCGGGATAAAAAGGATTTACTGCTACAAAGGATAATGCACAAAAAAAGAAAAAAAGAAGAGAAATAAGCTAAGCAGGATGGCCGTACCGCCGGGGACCTGCTCCATGAAGATCTTGAAGACGCCGTCCTCGCTGACGGACCCCAGATACTTGACAATGTGCGGGTTGTTGAGGCGAGAGTGCAGCGCAATCTCCTCGTGCAGCGGCTGCACCTCGCTGCATACACGCGCGCAACACAGTTTAATGACAGCTTTGTGGCCCGATGTAAAGACGCTCCGTAGTTCAATGCCAGTTTTGTGATCTGTCATCCGCCACACTTCAGTCGATCAGAATATAGAGCAGTTAGCTAAAGTATTAACACAGAAGCCGGCGCAATATCGCATTAGATTGAAAGCAGAACAATCAGCGTGTTGAATTATTTATAGCGCAAAATGAATTCATTTGCAATTCTACGTTCTTCAAATGGCCTACAAACGCCCCACTGGATTTTGCGATAATGGCCATTTTTTAACGACCGCCAAAAGCAAAAAATCGATACTAGGCATTTTAAAATGATAGACAAAAGCAAAAATATATCTTTGTAACTCCTAAATTTGATTGGCCCAGCAACGTCCATCGACCATGACACGATTGTCTAAAACTGCACACGGTCACAGACCCCGTACTAACAGGTTATGTGTTGATCTGTAAGTAGGGGGTCCATGTGCAGTTTTACTCAATGCTTCTCAATGCTCATAGTAAACAAACACAATCAAGCTATCAACCAAAGATGCTACCGCACTGATAATATTATTTTTTAAGCTCTACAACAACAGCGACCCACTCTGCATTTTTCTCCGGGACCTCCTTGATGGCGATGCGGACCTGCGTGTCGAGGTCCCTGGCGGCGTACACAGCGCCGTACGTACCCCGACCCAGCAGCGCCCTCTGACCTTTCTCATCCGTCTCGTACTCGTACTGGACAACAACCAGGTCAGGCCAGCCAACAATTAGGTCAGGTCAGCCAACAATTAGGTCAGGTCAGCCAACAATTAGGTCAGGTCAGCCAACAATTAGGTCGGTTAGCACCATAAAAGATATTGATCGCATTAGAATACAAATTTAACAGTTCTTCGCTTAAAAATTATCATTGCTTTTAAATTTTATGCTTTTTTACAAAAAATAGAACATTTGTGTAAATGAGTACAGGTCTACAAAAAATAATCCCAAAAACTTGGATACAAAACGCTTACATATTTAACAATGTTTAGAGAATGTCAATAATTAATAATCTCAGAAGAAAATAAACTACATAATGAGTGAAGGTACCCTGATGCACGCCTGCTTGGTCTCAACAGCCATGTCGATGATTGAGGACGACTGGTTCTCACTGATCATCTTCATTACCAGGTCATAGAACCTACCAAACAACATTATACGATCATAGAACCTTCCAACAATATGAAAAGGTCACAGAACAAGGTTATATATAACACCATTATACATACTACAAGTCAAATAACCTAGTTAAGAAATTGACAAGGTCATAGCTGTGCGATTGCTGTGCCAACAGTTCATACACACTGAAAGATCACAAAACTATAAACAACACATACCTGCCACAACATGTTGCATATTTTGTAACCAAAAGTAAAACAAGAAACAGAAAGATATCCATCAGTTTAAGCCTTTTGCCTTGTTCCTTGACAGACAAAATGATGGTTCTACCCCCACCCACCTAATCTTCAAAGGGCCCCCCCCCACCCACCTGTTCTTGTGTATCTCGGAGGGAAAGAAGATGTGGAAGTCGTCCGAGTTGTCGTAGACGTAGAGGAAGACGGCCTTGGGGTTGCGCTTGTAGTGGGAGATGGTCTTGATGGAGGAGAGGTGAAAGTGCCACTCATGAATCTTCTTTGAGTCCGGGTGTGGAGAGTGGTGCCAGATCCGGATGGATTGCTGCAACACGCATGTGACATCTTGACACGATGGCATCGCCAGCACGGACGCTACACGCTTAAATTAATCTATGCATGTATAAATCAACAAATTAAATGCTAAAAAGAACATATATCTAATGATGTGTGCAGTGGCAGGTCCCTGGCATCCAAGTTCAAAAAATTACCTGTTGGCGCAATTTGACTCCAATATCACGCCGTGCACAGTGCACACAACAATTATTATAAATAAATATTTTTAACATTTACTCGTTATTACAAAAAATAAATAGCCAATATTTGGAAGTGCACAGCAAAAAAAGCATCAGCTTTTGCAACAACAAACATGCCAGACCATGTTTTCTGGGAGGAGGAACAATTAAGAAGACCCTAATTATCAATCGCGTTAAATCGCATTCAATGCGCATCAATTAGTTACATTACAGGCTGTGCTTACTTCGTCCTCCTCGCCCTCGTTGACCTGCGCGTAGCTCGGCTGGAAGTGCTTCTGAGGCTCCAAGATGAGAACAGGAAAAAGAACGTCGGAGGTCGTCAGGTTCGTTCCCTCGTTGAAGAACTCCATCCAGAAGTTGAATAGCTGCAAGGATCAGGAACAAGAACGCAGCGCCAACTCAGCGTACTTCCAACTGGGACCAGTCAGTGCGCTATCTGCCAGTATCCTATCTGATCATTCAGCTGTATCTATCAAACTGCAAAAAACTTCTTGCAATTCATAGCAAGAAGTCCGACTCGCTCGATTGAAGCCGGGCAGCGAATGCGAGTGCCAAGTGAGCCAATTTTGGTAAGCAGAAATGGCACTGTTGGATTTCTTAAACGATGCGCACAAATGCAATGCTTAGGCCCAGTTACTCAATAGTTATGTGGTGTTTTTATTGTCATGGAACGGATACGAAATATAACTGAATTGAAATATTTCTATTGTTTCAAATGTTGCATTTTATGAAGGAATTACAACGCAAACCAAATTTAAAGCTAAGCATTAAGACAACATGACCAGCGTGTCCCCACTACTACGTACCTCTTTATCGCGGGAGTTCTCCGCTCCAAGCTCCTCCTTGCGAAACGTGTTAATGAGCTTGATGTTACCTAGAGTAGACTTGAGATACCTATCATAGTCACGTCAACTCATTATGTCAGAGACTACATTAGTAGTTTTTCGGAAGGGCTACTTGAAAAGCAAAACTGTAAATGTAAGGACAACCCTCATCCATCACAATGCATATGATATTGCGATGTCACGGACAATATCGCAACAGATAAATAGCATGTACGGTGTATAATCCACTGGAAAATCGACATAAGGTAGTCATCATAAAATATTTAAAAATCAAAATAATGTTAAGTCACTATTTACAATTCCAATCAATAAAATATTTCATCAAGAGCGGCATGCCATCGTATTAAATCAGTATTCGTTCAAGTGCTTGAGGACGAGCTACAACTAACTACAACTACAACTACAACTAACTATGGCTGTTGGCGTCCGGGTCTCTAAGGATCGTGCACAGTAACAAAGACTATTACAGTCCGGTTCAGTGCTTCGAGGCCATGAAAGAACCACTCTTCTCTCTTTACTTGCCCTTCTGCAACAAACCTAGGAAATTCTACACTGCAAGTCAATTCTTTGTTCCCCGACTTACAGGGGGTAATGTATAGGGTAATAACGTATATACATTATACACGACAGTGTCTCACGACCAAATTGATGCGGCAGCTTCTTTCTCTTCAGTTATATCTAAAAACTCACTACGAGTAACTATGACTGATGGCGTCTATCTGTGCTACGAAATCATATATTCCGTTATGACTGAAGGATCAGATTGCAGACTTGATCCTGAGGGGTTCTGTTGTTCAGGTTGTCATCAGTATGGGCTCTAGCATCAAAGTTAGACAGCTGCGTATCAGTTTGGTAGGTCTTCGGCAACAAGGAGAAAATGTTCTGCGAGTAATGAGAAGGAGATGGAACCGATGATGCACATTTTCTTCTTCCTATTGTCTATTGATAGCATTAATAATTGTGGCGTGAGAAAAATCAATAATTAAAACCGATTCAAATGTAATGTATTCATACCAAAAAGGAGAGATAAATTACCATATAGGAGGCTCAAGCTTGGCCATGCAGTCTGCAGCCTGCACAGCCTTGGCATAGTCCTCAGCCAATACGCTGATCTCAAAGAAGGTCGCGACGTCCCAGTAATCCGTGAGAGACGATAGGGCGCCTTTCCGTCCAATCAGATTATTCAGTGTCAATCCTGTAAAGCACACAAAAATATACAACCATTCAAATTTGGAGAAATAAAGCGTATGTTACCCGGTATATATTATTTCACGAACAAAGATGGATATATTTGTGATATGATTATGGTATATTCGTGGATTAAATGGAACTGTACAATATAAATCAATATACCGTAAACTATTCAAATAAATCAAAAAATAAATAAATTCAACTACTTTCTTTTTATATCAATATTGTCAACAAAAAAATATTCAATAAATTTTAAAAATTTCATCCACAGAAATCTAACCATAATAGGAAAGAAACAGCAAAAAACAGCAGTTCCATTAAATAAATGTAATTATCACAGCGTCAAATTCTTACATTCTACGCAGTCACATAATTCTTAGTTGAATTCAAATCAGGAAACGTCACTGGATGTGCGGAGATTGTTACGCGCTCACCGATTCGCTGGAGGGTCGCGGAGGTGGAGAATCGCTTGCCGGAGATGACCAATAGAGTCGCGAGGTTGATCCCTGCATACTCGTTGGGCTGGACATCAAAGCCCTTCTGATACCTGGCGGGGGAAATTGAGCACGAAAATAATTTAAATTGGAAATGATATAAATTGTAAATGATAAAAATGACAATGAAAGTACCGAAAATTGGAAATGAAATAACCATATGAATAGCACTACGGCTATTTCAGCAGGAACAAGCTCCTGTTGTATTATGGCTAAACTGAGTTACTCTGGTTCTCACCACTCGATGGCATTGTTGAGAGCGTCCTGGTCCTGGTACTCAGAGTCGACAAACTTGTCCTTGTAGATACGTCCACACAGGCAGATCATGTCCGGCACTGGGGTGTCCGACATCTCTATCGCCTGCACCAGGGCGCAGCATAGTCTATAGCCTGCGCTAGGGGGCCGCACAGTATATATAGGGGACAGCACAGTCCAAAGGAGGCACCACACATAAATAGCACATTTTAAATCCATGACAAACGCTTATAGCCTAATTATTATTATTATTATTATACAAAAAATTAAACTTCGTTTAATAAAATTCAAAATTGTCAGGTATCTATATCAGACAAAACGAGAGAAAAAAATACATCGTGTTAGTGAATTTGCTATTAATAAAGAAGAAAACATGTTTTCACACAGAGTAAATCCTTATTAATTTTTGTGCAGGTGAGTTTGCCATTTGTATACATGGGTAACAGAGTGTCTTACATTTTGTATCCAGGACAGAACTTGATACCTTTTGTATGCAGGACAGGGCCTTGTCCCTATCTCCTGGCTTGTTGCGGCGGTTCAGCGCGAATGAGTAGAGCTGTTGGATGGCCACGGTACCGGTGACCCGATTATTTGGCACCCGATCGACGTCCTCGACCAATGACACCATCGCGTCGTAATCCTAGCGACACAGCAGCATCATCATTAGCATACAGAAGGTTACCCTGCAATTCAACTGTATTACCTGTATTACCTGCCAACTGCACCGAAGCTCAGAGTCACTTTTGCAATGTGTATTTGGCAAATTACATCGTAAATAAGTTTTTAATGCAATTTTTGTTTAATGTACACTTTCTATGTATGATTATATAATGTAGCCTAAATTCCAAAAGAGGATTTTAATATAATTTCCTATATGCTCCAAAAAAGTTAGATATAATGCAGATGGCGCAGCGTTGTGGCCGAGTTGTCTAAGTCGCAGAGTTCAAATTGCGAATGTGGCAGAGAGTAGGTTTGAATCCCGGCCGCGGCAAATGATTTAGAGTCACTTCGTGCACCCTTGGCAAAGGTGCTTAATTTCGTCAGCCCTGCAAATAATCATCCATTAGGGTGAAGTGCAGTAGAGAAGTTGAAGTTGAAGATGACCATAAGTTACACGTTAAAGAGAGCTTACTTCCTGTGCAATAAACCTGCAGTACATTTCTGCCACCAGAGATATTTATATACTCGAACGGAACACGCTGTAATGAGATAATTCTTCATCGTTAATAAAACACTCATTCAGCAGACTGAAGCGCGCAGGCACCTGGAGATCGCGGTAAGAGATGAGTATGTTGAATATGATATCAGAGGACAGCAGCTGCGGGTCGTCTCCAATACGGTTTCGCATCGACGACAAGATCTGGAAACAAGATCGCAGGATACATGCGGAGAGAATTACGCAGGCCGGCGAGTATCTTCGCTTCATCGAGACACTTAAATTGATACCAATTTACATAATCGCTTATTTGGCTGCTACTCCGCGTGCATATTCAATAGATGAATATTCTGACATTATCCGATCATTTCATCAACACGTGCCTTATATCATTAACCATACCTCTAATGTTTCGTTATTTAATTTGCATAGTTAAAATTAAACCAGTCATATTTCTTCCCAAGAATAAAATATTGAAGAAGAAGATGCAGCCATATACATCAGCAGTGGTGGGTACAGACCTTGGCCAGGGCCGGACCCTTGTAGTTGTCGCGCGCCTTTCTGAGATCAGAGAGAAACTTATCCTTGACATGCATCCTGTAGTGAACACATTCAGCACCACTAAGCACCACAGGAGCGAAGCAGGACATTTATGGTTTGATGAAATAAATATGATTACACCACTAGTACCTGGCACTACGTCAGACAATGTATAGTAATTCAAAATTCTAAAAATCTATTTATTAACTCGAAATATAATACGAATCCATCAAATACAGTTCACAATTCAACAAATACAATTCAATCAATAAACTCAAACAAGAGTCAGCAATGATATTTTCACACATCAAAATAGGCTTTAGTAATCAGCCAGCATGACACTGATAGATATCACTTTATGCCAAGCAAATTGTGCTGTTAAGCAATACACAAACATCAACAACAGGCATTAAACCGATATTTGTTAACTCTGATGCCCGGGGTTAATTAAATTTCACACGCCTGTACACCAAAATGGTTATGTAACATGCACGCCTAACTTGAAACGAGCAGGCATAGCATTACGGGTAAAAATCGACTTTAGCGGCGAACGCCTACGCGGTTTTTTGGCATTGCATTACACCAGTCTTAGAAGAAGCAGGCGTAACGCTACGCATGTTCTATCATGCCGATGCATACCTGCGACTGGTCTCGACCTGCTTGAGGATCTTCTTGAGCTGCGCGAGCAGGACATGCTGCTTGTTGTCCTGCGTCTTGAGGCCGATGCTCTCACTCAGGTTGTCCACTATCAAACACTTCCCATCCGTGTCCAGGCAGTAGGGCAGAAAGTCTGCCTGGCCACAGGACACCTGGACACACAGGCAGAGATACATGCAGGCGTCCAGGCAGTAGGGGAGAAATTGAGACAGATAGCATGCAATATAGATATCACAATCACAATTTGGGTGCCCTGTGAGAGTTATTGAACATTGGGTACTGGTCCGGAGGATGATACAGCAACAGGCCGACTATGGCGTCATCGAAAAATTTACCTTCAAGCACGAGTTCCAGCTCTACAGAAAAACCACGCTAGTTTATCATGGCAAATTTATCATAGTAAAGTTTATCATAATAAGTCTTCTAATTGCCACATGTGGCTCATCATGCGCAATTGACAGCAACCCACTGAATGGGATAATTTGCAATGGCATAATATAATATAATTTTCTTATTATTGGCATTATTTGCTAGCTACCGTCCATAAACATCTGTTGTACAATTAACAGTTTGCAATGAACTATCAGATGGCGCCTCAGTGACCTTGACGGAGAGCGTGAACTCAGGGTCGGTGTCGTTCAGCAGGATGACGGTCTCGCGCATGCCCATATTCTCCCTCACGCCGATGTGGTAGAAGAGCGCCGACTGCTGCAGGCGCACCGACAGATCGACGATCGCGACGTCCGCGTTGTAGAACCGGTCAAGCGCCTCAGTCTCTCCAAAGTCGAGCTTCTCAAAGACGAGCTGGATCAGCTCCGCCTTGGCGCTGCACCGACAAGCAAAGCTGACTATTAAAAACAAACCAGCTTAGTTAAATATACCGACCTGTTTCACAGAGCATCATAACTGCTTTAACCAAAACATTAAGTTTCAATTATTATTATTAGTGAATGCATTGGCCCAGCCAAGCGATAGCGTCAGCACTTGCAGTGTTCAGCGTTTTCAGTTTCATTATAAACAAATCCAAGCACCGCCGTTCAAATGCAAAAATTTGGATAGCAAAACTTTTAATTGAATGATAATCTAGGCAAGTCAGTTCAAATGCAAAAATTTCAATTGCAGAATTTTGAATTAAATTATTTAAAATGTTTTAATAATTTAAGTCACTGGTTTATGCCAAACAATAATGCTTGCTGTTCTAAACACTAGCACTCAAACCACATGATTGCAAGTGGTGCGCTACACTCGCACTCCTACCGGCTACACTTTGACGGCATTACAGATCCTCATGCGCTAAACTGCACACGAGACACAAACTGCATTAGCAAAAGCAGAAAGCGTCTAACCTTGATCCGTTAACATTGAAACTGTTGCTTCAACATTCATACAAATAAGGGCCTACTGCACGGAAATACTTGCCACTAACCTGACGCAGGTCTTCTCAATGTCAGCGAAGGCAGCCTTCCTGGCCGCCAGGCCAGACTCCGCCCCCTTGTCATCACGTGACTTGCTCGGGCCCAATGAGATCACACACACCACCTCGATCGTCATCGTGCACGGCTATTTCTTCCCTTCTATTGTTTAATCCATGCACAATGAGAAACGGCGCTGCAAATCAAAATATCAAATCAAATTAATATCTAAGGAATTCATTACATGTAATCACAGATGCATCTGAGAATGTCATCGATGAGGTTCACTATTAGCCGCTGTTGAATTTGGTTACTGCGATAAAAAATGAGTGGGTGTGGTCAATCCGTGGTCGAAAGTTTACCAATGGCGAGAGCAAATTCAATCAGATTACCCTAGCTCTTGATTTCACTAAGCATTTCTATTATATTACGCATACTAGACATCTAACAATTGATATTTACAGGGTTTTCTCTTTTTAAGGAGCTCCGGATTAGATATTGGAATGGAGCATAGGACTGGCTTCAAAACCACAGATAGGCCATCGGACATGCATGATCTAGTTAAATAAGTACTATTCGATCGAACATATTAACAGCACATTATTTTATGGTAAGTAGAATGGCGCAGGCCAAGGGGTAATTATTCTGAATAATGCGCGAAGTAGGCCTACACTGAAAACAAGCTGCACAGAAGCAGAGATGGCACCGGTCTAGCTGTTATACAACCATGCAGCCTTCACAAGTAAAGCACATTGCTTGGGGGCCGGATGTACTTTAAGGTGCTCTAATCCTTCACGATCTGCCTGATCGGCAGGGGTGGTAAAAACCGGATAAACGGAACTAGGATGTGCAACAACCTTCATCAAAACAAAACAGCAGTGGCCGCCATATTTTTTCACCGTGAGCGATCTGAGACTTTTCAAATTTGTAAATCGCAAAATTTGTGTAGCGCGAAACATTTTGCAGCGCTTAACTTTTTTTAGAAATAATTGTTATTATTTATTGGGAGTCGGTTTATAATCGCACTTTTCTAGAAGTGGTCATGCATCTAGTTTACTGCAACAAGCCTATATGTTTTTTTATGCATATTACAGTTGATTGCATGCGGTGTACATGATTGGCCTACAGCCTAGATGTCTTTTGATACACCTGGTTATGGTATGGTAACAATGATAACACATACGAGTCTTTTCTCTAAGTCGCAAAAAAGATTATCATGAAGGAGTAGATCATTGGCCAAGACTTTCAGTACGACCATCGTATAATTTTTATTTCAAACTTGAAAGCCTAAATTAATTTTTAGATGCCTACAGCGCAAAGAAATCTTTAAAATAGACAACAAAGCACATGGCGTGATAGGCTTTATTTTGCTTAAATGACAAACTTGAACCATCTAACACGGTTACAGTAAGAATTCAAACTCTTTATTCCTTAGAGAATGGAGATTTGAAACAAATCAACAAAATATTACAGCTCTCCTTTCCGCACATCAAGATTTTTACAGAAACTAGGCTACAGTCGGAACAGGGCTGTAGCTAAATATACAATCGCATATTGTCTGTGCACACAAACTATGTGACTTGTTACAAATATTGGTAAAAAAACATCATTTTAGCAGCCCATTAATTTATCAGCATCATGATATTCTACTATGAATTCTAATATACAAAATACTACGGTAAAAATCTGGGCTTTTTGGATGAACTTTGTTAAAATGAAACGATAGTTTTCCACAATTAGATTCTCACAGTTCACATATCTTCCGGGTCATCCGAGTCCTATCAGAAATACATCATTCTACTCTTCCGCTTAAAGGAAAGCATCAAAGACGATTCAATTCGAGGCTACAACTCTGTGAATAGTAATGATGACAGTCGCGTCATTAAATCAATTTTTGCAGGAGAGGGGGTGTGAGACGATTACATCAACAACAAAATTGGACAACAGTCATTGATCAGATTCCAGGAAGGGATGACAAGAGCGTGGCAACCAGTGGCATGGTAAGTGCGGCAGCCTGCCGGGGCGCTCACTTGGCCTTGCCCTGAGCGGCAACCTTGGCAATGGCAGCCTTCACCTCCTCCTCGCTGGCCAGGTAGTAGTGCTTGACAGGCTTGAGATCCTTGTCCAGTTCATAGACCAGTGGTATGCCTGCAGAGCATAGACATAGTTCAGCCAATGGCTTCGATTCTCTAAACTTAAGTTTTATTCGATTACACTTTAGTAATTTAAAATAGCAAACCCAGTACTGATAGAAATAGCAACATTCATGCAGAAAATACTAGCACAGTTGAGATAAAATAAGCATTTGTAAAATAAGCATCGAGAGTAAGACATCCATTAGATAAATGTGAGAAACAGATAAAAATAATAACAATGGATAGGCCTATATTTAAGCCTGTTTTTGCAAATGAAGGTTTCGTAGTAGACGAGTATACTGCATCAAATGATCATCTTGCAGATCATCAATAAGAAACATGTTGTATTCATGCTCATAATGATATTTAACAATTTACAATCTGACTCTGAGAATTAGCCACGACTTCCACCACGCTCTCAACATGACCCGACCCGACCCACATATTGCAGCCAATCGGAGTTAGTCAGACGACAGACCTGTAGGGATGTTGGTTGCCATGATGCCCGCGTCGGACATCTTGTCGAGATACTTGACCAGCGCCCGTAGACTGTTGCCATGGGCGGCGATCAGCACGTTCTCACCCCTCTACGCACAGCACAGCACGAGGTGTAGTGTTAAATTATTCCAAATCCGTAGCACACGCTTGATGAAAATGTTGTCAGCGCAAATGAGAGAAATTTTTTGGGGGGAATATTGTGTTCACAGAGAAGTATTTATTATGTCTTAACATAACATTGGAAATTACAGAGCATAAAACTCTTTTTAAATTCAAATAGCAAAAGCTATGCTAAAACATTTATAAAGAATTCTACTAGCAATTCAAGCCAATGAGTGATATAAATTCAGCAAATAAAGATCACTCGCGATATTTTATGTACAATTCTGTGCGCGAAAATTAAATTAAACAACATTATTATCAGATCGCATGACCTGACCTCAATAGACCTAGTTCATGGTTCGATGCAATAGCCCCTGACCTTGATCTGGGGCACAATGACGTCATACCAGTAGGGCAGGACGCGCGCCACAGTGTCCTTGAGACACTCGGTGCGCGGGATAAGCTGGGAGTCCACAAACTAAACACACACAGAACAATCACGAGTCAGCTACTAAACGCGCACAAGACAGGCATGTTGAGCCTGTCTTGCCCCAGCCTGCAGAAAACAACTTGATATTTTGAAAGCGAGGTATATGAAGTCGGTGGAGACTTCGAATGGTCATTTAGTTATTAAACTATAAAAATCCTTAACAAGTTCTTAAAATCATCAAATCTGACAAAACAAAGATTCGTCAATCAAATCTTGTGAATCCGATACTTGAACAAAAAATGAACGCACCAATGTGCGTACATGTATGTACACAAATTTATAATTACTGGCTGGTCAAAAAGGCCCAAATATTCTCAACCAATCTGAATTTGAACCATGCAAAAAGCTAATAAAACTCAAGTTACAGAATAATTCTAAAAACCAAGAGCAATGTGATTAATACCTCATTGATTTTGCTGCATTGTAGTGAAGAAAAATGATGAAAAAGGCTTCAAAATAGCTGTAGAAATCTTGCTAATACAAAGTCGCAAAGTCTCAAAGATGCTAAATGCATTTTAACTAAAATGTCTGACTAGGGATTACACATAAATTCACACAGTTCCCACCTTGTACTTGGGGTCCGAGCCGGGGAAGTGTGGGTGCGTTTCATCGACCGGGGGGGGAGGGGTGTCGTAGGATCTGCGCCAGATCTGAACAGAAATTCCACCAAAGCACCCGGATAAAGAAAACACTACTACTCGTGCAGCCATCGCAATTTGTTACTATCATGAAGCTTCAGGCCGTATTTCACCCTTACAAAACCGGATCCATCCTTAAAAAATTCTAGCCCCTTTGAATATCTGAAGCGACATTGAGCCCATCAGGTCTGCACCTGTTCTCTTGCTGCCAGGGAACCAAGAATTGATTTGCAGCCCAGAACTCCCGGGGCGAGTCATAAAAGGCAACTGCAAAACAGATAGCAGTTCACCGTTTTTTTAATTTGCTTAAGAATTTCACAGAACTAAAATTTGCATAAGATCATTTCCTGAATGAGTCCCTAAACTTCAAAAACACCAACCTGGACTTGTTCCTCGCCGTGCTTGGCGGCGGTCTCCGACTTGTTGAGTCCCTGCAGGGCGCCGTACATGCGTTCGTTGAGGCGCCAGTGACGGTGCACGGGGATCCAGTGAAGGTCGAGCTCGTCCTGGATGAGGTGGAGCGTCTTGATGGCGCGCTTAAGCACGCTCGTGTGCGCCACGTCAAACGTGAACCCGCGCTCCTTGATCATCTACGTGCGCAACCGAGACAGTGTCGCGTAAACTGAGAGTGCTTGAAAACAATAAAACTTTCACACGATACACTACTTAGGCAAAAAATTATCAGTCTTCTAGCTGGAATAGAACAGGATACGCAAACTTTTTAAATCCTGAAAATACCGTTTTAAGCTTATATCCGTTTAATAGAATTACAAGAAGAACTATTTACTATAAATAAACGTAACGTTTGAGATCCTAATCACCAGCGATTTTTGCTTCAGGGTGTACAACAATTTATGTAATTTTATTATACAAATCGATTGTCATTATAATTACACAGAGGGATCACTTTAAACATCCATAATAATGTCATATTTCCCGATAATTTAATTATGCAAGCATTTTTGTAGCTCCTAGTCGCAATCCAGGACACAAAATTATCAAAAACCCTTCATACCTTGCCAGCGTTCTTCGCCTCTTCCACCCCGGACGCGGCGAGATCAGCATCGAACCAGCCACAGAACCGATTCTCCGCGTTCCACGCGCTCTCCCCGTGACGCACCATCACGATCCGGTACGTCGCCATGGCTCGGGGGGTCCTTCGTCAAGAGGGTAACTCGAAAAATGTTCGACTGGAACGTAGAGTTCGGCTGGGTGGAAGGACCGGAGTGTGGTAGTCCAGGCTGGAAGAACTGGAAGGAGTCGGGTGACCTTGACTCGTCAAGTTCAAGGTGACTCGGTGCTTTAAATTGGGCCGCTAGTTGAAGCTCTTGGTGTAGAAACGTTTGGACTAATTGTATACTTTTTAATAATTAAATTTACAATATACTAGCCCTGCATAAAACCATAATAATTATTAGTAGTAAATAAGTGCTATTATTCGAAAATAGAACAGAATCGTCAATTCTAATATCTACGAAAATCGAACGTGTTAGCATTAATTTTGTATTTGGCCTATTTGAAGTGTCATTTTAGGCCACAGGCCGCAGGGCTTTCGATTTTCTAAAACAGCGAAAGCGAAAGTGAAACTGCACATATTTAATGCATCGATCTGTTCATTGGTGCGAGCTTCGGAAAATGGTGCTGGAGATCGGAGAGTCGAATAAGTTAGATGATTAGGCTAACTTATGGTTTAGCGCCTCTCGTGGTTCTGTTAGAGCAAGGTTTGCTTTATCTAAATTGTTTACTTGATTTCGTACATCATTGATTTTGGATTCAAATTGTGTCTTCCCTTTGCCAAAAATCTGGCTACGCCTCAGAATCGTATAAGGAATTATGAAAAATAAATTGGACCTATGGCACAGCAATCCTTGACGATACTATCGAGTAACTGTCTTGATGGTTATATTTTTATTCGATTATAGGCCTATATAGTTATTATTGCTGAATACATTATACATTATATACCCGTTACTACATTGTTTTGCCCGATATTATACCCACACTATTATACCCGTTAATATATGTATTAAATAATGGACTATCTGCATTTCAGCTGCTGTTCGGTAGCCTTCGAGGCATATGAATGAAGCAGGAATCTGATAACGCAGGTACTAACAAAGCCAACGTTTGTGAGTCTATACAGTACTTTCCGAGGCGAAAGCCAAGTCGAAAGCTAAACAGCTCTGAGCAGCTCAGAGCTGCTCTGAGCAGCTCAGAGCAGCTCAGAGCTGCTTTGAGCAGGTGAGGTGAATAAGCAGCTTTGAGCAGCTTATTCACCTCACCAGCTTGACTTTTGCTCCAAAGATGACTAGCCTACTTCAAATTGAGAATTGGATTAATTAGCCTGCATCAAAAGTTAGCCTAGATAAGCCTAAATCAGTTTCGTTGATCTAATCACTGCACAGTCGCATTGTATTTTTAGGCCCATGTTAATTGTTTGTGTTCAGTAGCTTGTGGCCCGCGGGCGCCCCCCACGATGAACAAGGCGCGGCTGAGACCCTGGCTCGAGATGATGATCAACAACGAACAGATCCCAGGACTGAGGTGGGTCAACGGGGAGAGGACAAAATTCAAGATTCCGTGGAAACATCATGGAAAGCAGGACTGGAACCCTGAGAATAGCCAGATATTCATGGTGAGATTGAATCCTTTTATTATTTTTTAAGATGATATGACCTTAAAACTTCCTTCCTTTTAGCAAAGTTCCTTTCTGACTCCTGTTACTAGTTCTAGACGTACTGCTGTTCAGAATGCTACTAGATTTATAGGTATAATGTCCTAATGCGCTTTCAAAAAATCAGATTAATTTTGAATTGGTGAATATACCCAGGGTATTATCTATCTATTGTATTGTGTCGTTTTGAAATTTGTGATGTTGGCAATATTTTCTTAGCAATCGTTTTATCAAACAAAAAACCTCATTATGTTATTTCATATTAAATTATAAAATAACATATATTTCAATGCAGGTGGTAAAGTTACTGGCGAGTAATAATGTAGAGTATTTATTTCATATAGTACGTAGTATAAATTATATTATCTGCGTTTGTTTTTCTGCCATGTATCGATTTTGTTGTTGGTCGCCAGGAGTGGGCTATCCACACTGGAAGGTTCCGAGTGGGTGTGGACAAGGAGGACTATCCGACCTGGAAGACTCGCATGCGCTGTGCGTTCAACAAGGCTCCGGACATCCTGGAGGTGAAGGAGGAGAGCAACCTAGACTCGCCGGAGCCTTTCCGTGTCTACCAGCTTACCGACCGAAGGCGATCACGTGCGTGGATTACTTGATTTCTACATGTTTTTGGATGATTATTTTCATATATATCGCAATGTTTTTTGATTTTTTTTCATGTTGGAGTACAATCATGTCTTTTGGATTATTATTTTCCTGATTATTTCTATATAAAAATTTAATTTTTTTTCTGTAACGTTGTGGCAGAATCTACTACAATGTCAAATGGGCGATAGATACAATATTATTTTATTAAACACTCGGATGAAAATTTAGAAATTTTGTAATTCTATATGTCAATTGAATTTTTTTGTGTTTTAAATCCTAAAAAGATTCAGGCCGAGTCTCCGTAGAGTCCAGCTACAGCACTGCAACCAACTGGACAGGTCACTCTGAAGAGATTGGCTCCCCCACGTCTGATAGCCTCACACCGAAAGGCTTCAACGTGTATTCCGACAACGCATTGGATGCTTCACCGCCTCACGTATAATTCTTCTGCGTTATAACTTTACTCCATTTATTTTTGAAGCATTACTATTTATTTTTGACAATTGCAAATATTAAGGCATTGCTCTTGTGATCTTCACTTTGCTTCAAGTTGGCTTGAGATTGCCCTCAGAAGAAAATAATTTTTTTGTGCGTGGTGCGATATCAATTCTTTTATTCTCTAAGATCTTGGTGGGTGATTTGTTATTTACGCTGGAAAAACTGTAGCGTTGTAAATTTTTTTCCGGTTCAATTACATACATAGAACTTGTATTTTTTATCATCTTTTAATAGTTAAATTCTTTATTAAATCTTTAGTTGCTTTTATATAGATTGGACTGCTTTTGTAAGTGCCATATCTTCAAAAGAACATGCAAGTTATTCTAGCGCATTGAAGAGTGTAGCTTCGTTGATTGGCTGTTGACAGTTTAGTCCTAGCGCCTCCATATTTTCGTCGAGTCTGCTACCAACGGTCGTCGATGACTTGGGTATGTCAGCATTTACTGTATAATAAATATAACTGGTTATTTGTAAGGATTGTATCATTTGTAATCGTCTGTTATACCCACAATACATTAATGTGATGAATATAAAGGCAGAAACTGGACCCAGATATTAATGATTTGAATAGGCCCATGTTTCAATAGTCATTAACTACTATTTATTGTAGCTTCTTGCTTCCCTTTTGTTTGTTTTATTGAGAGGCATCTAGTTTTTCACATCTTTGCCTGTTCGCTGACTTGGAAATAGCTGCGTTAAATTCATTTCATTTTTTTGTTGTCTTGTGTACTGCTTATGCATGATGTCTTGATAACTCAATTTGTAGCATATGCTCGTTGTTTGTTCAGAGAGTGTGAGCAGCGTTGATAGTTTTCCCCCGGATCTCTGCAATATTTCGAGTGCCGAGCTGGTGCCCTGCGACCAGAGTACATCCGGCAAAATGGGGGGCATGGAAGCGGGTAAACTGACCAAAATTTGCAATTTCTTGATTATGAGACATTCGGAAATGATATTCCATTTGAAAAGGTTCTGATAATGAAACAACCGGCGTAAACATGGTAGGATGCAGTACATGACTGACGTTTTATATATATAGTTGAGAGACTAAACTAACTAACCGACTTTGTCGATTATGTGTGAAGTGCAATTTGTCAGCTGGATTATAAAATTTTGAAACTAGAACATAATAAGCATTTGAATTAATTCATTCCAAAAATTGGAATAATTTTTAACCAATGCACTGCTGTTTTGAATGTCACAGAAGAAGAAAAAGTGAATCTCACAGCATCGTCCTTTATGCTGTCATCTGGTCAGCGTGAGTCACATGATCAGTGTGACCAGATGTTAAGTGACCAACCCTTACAGGAATTTGACCTACAAACGCTGCTATCCACACCCCAGCATTCCACCAGCGGCGATGCTCAGATTCAGCGATCTCTTTCCCAGCAGAAGCCTATCTACCTGTTTGGGGTGGCCTCTCACCTTTTACCCTCATTGATATTTGAACAGCAATTTGTGTCGTGTGACCAGCAGGTTGCAGCATGCAATGATGAAGAAAATATTTCCGTGTACGAAGGACAATTTGCGCTATCTGACCCAAACTATGGCGCGACGTCAGAAAGCCTTGGATTAGCTGAACAACAAGAGACACTGACTTATCAGCTTTTCGATAGATATCAGGAACCATTCGGCTGCCAGCAAGAGGAAATTAGCCTTGCTTTGCCGGATTCAAACTCGCTGCAGGAAACTTTGGACCAATCGAGAGCCGCTGGCCTTGTGATGTCGCACCAATCAGAAGCCAGTGATCGTGTGGCCTTTGACCTGAGAGTGGTGTATGAAGGGAGGGAGGTTATGGCTCGCTCTGTTGGTCAACCGGTGCATGTTGTCTATGGGGCGAGTGCGGGCGTTGATTTGTTGGAGGGGGGGCTAGTGCCCCCACAGTGTGTGCAGGATATTGTGAGTGAAACTTGGTGTAATCTCATTGCTTATGCTCTTGAATCTATGCTTATTTGCAAGTCAAGTGTTAATATGTTTATTTGTCTAAGTGTCGTTATAAGTACCGGTAGTCTATTTAGAATTATTCTGAAGTATTCTGAAATCTTTGAAGTATTGTTCTTGTATCACTCATTCAAAGTGCATGTCTTTTGATAAGTCTACAGGTATCTTACGATATTATGATGTTCCTAAATTTGACTAGATTGTAGATTGAAGTGTTATTTTTCATTTAGAGATCGGGTACGGTAATAAATATTTCTTATTTAGTTAGCCACCTTCTTTCTATGTTGCATTTTCTGAGGCTCTGGTTAGGCTTATTTTTGTATTGCACTGCAAAAAATTATCCTCGCCAAGTGGAGTGCAGTAGTGACGTTCAAGATATAAGAACTTAGATCTGCCGTAGTTTCTATCTAGAATAATTTATATTTTGTTACTTTAACCGTTATTAGTCTGTGTTGCTATGCTATGCAGTCACGATCCTCAATCATTGAAAAATCTTGTTGTTTGTTATAATGTAATTGGGATATGTTTGGTGTACAGCTACAGCAGACGGCGCAGTTTCAGCTGCCACGTTGGTCGCTTCCAGAAACTTCTCCGTCTAGCAGTCACGTAACAGCACAGGCGACGATGGAAAAAGTTTTTCTCGGCGGCTTTCTACTGTGGATGGATTCGAGCTTTGACATTTATGCGTATCGATTCTGTCGGTGAGTTGTGACTTACGTTTTGGCAGCGCAACTGTGGCGACGCTCAATCTTGTGCATGTTTGGCGAATGTTTTGTTTGAAATTCTGTTTTCACTTTGTAACCTGCTTGATGAGTATATTTCTCTTCAAATAATTAATGTAGCAATCTTAACAGATTTGAATCTTAACAACTAATGCTATAGTTGGTTCTATGTGATAATAAAATTAGAAGGTGGCTGCCAAGTTAATGCGATTTATTTCAGCGCTTTTTTGATGTTCAATTTCAGCTGTAGTATATTTCATCTCTCCGAAACTTCGTCGGAGGGTCGATCAATGAAAATCATCAGCAGACAACCAAACCCGACTCGTATCTTCAGCTCTGCGGACAGATTTCTTCCGTCTCTTCGCTCGTATGCTGAAGGCTTGGGATCACGACCCGACCCGATTGTCCACCTCCTGATTGGACAGAAAGAGGATAATGTGTCACGGGTCGGCAGTGTATTGATTCGCATGGAGGTTGTGTCGAGGAAAGCGCTGAGTGACCTGGAGGAAGTGGAAAAACAAGTATGCAACTGGATTTGTGTTGTTGTTGTGATAGATTGTTTGTTGTTGGTGTAAAAAATTGTCAATGAAAATTAATCGGCAATAATTAAGCAAAGAAAAGTAGAAAAAAAAAGATTAAGCATGAAATTCTAAGATAGCATAAAAGTTGTTTAAGCTGTTTATTATCCCACTTTCTCTAGGCTATTTATATTCTGTAACTTTTTTTCATCTCCCTAGTTGAAGTGTTTGTAATTTTTGTGATGTTTTACTTTTTATTTGTTGTAGATTAATGTAGGCCTACAATCGGTTGATGGTACATTTTAATGTAGATTTTGTTTTTGAAAATGATTTCATCCAGAATATTTGGCAAAATAAAAATTTCGGATTGTTATATTGCAGCTTGCCAGAAACAAGTCCGATCAGCCTGAGTTTGGTGGTACCAATGAAAGTTCCGATCAATTGTTCCTGGATAACGTTTTGAATTTTGAACCTCAATGCATGGATTTTGAACAATCTACGTCAAAGCAGGGTGACTAGATGTGTGTATCAGTAACAGGGTGACTAGATGTGTACTGATCAGTTGGATCTCTCTGCTAGGTGATATGGAACATGAACTCTGTTAATGTAGTCTATATTTAAAACTGTTCAAGTATCGTAGGAAAGAAACTGAATGTTAACTGCTTAAATTCTGCAAACTGCTTGAGCTAACAGTGTCAATGAATAGCCTAGTATATTTGAAAGTTTTAAGAATTGTATCAATGTGTTTATACTGCAGAATCAAAGTACTTCATATAATTTTCGACCGGATGCTTTCTGCATTAATATTGATATAAGATGACCTTAGTATTAGTTTTAAGACTTCTATCTTCGCGAAAATCAGATCGTAAATTTTTTAAAGTACTCTTCATATCCGGCCAGTTTTTTTGGAAGCTTAACTAGTTATTTATTGGAATATTTTTTATTTGCTAATGTTTTAAAGTTATCAGACTTTTATACTAGCTGTCGCCAAATGAATTCTGCAGATTGTATTTTAAGGAGTAGCTCCGTGTAAAGGATTTAGTGGATCATGACACTACTCGACTCGGACTCAATCTCCTCTTGATCTCTGATCTGAGATTAGTTAATTGTGAATCCACTTTAAGCACTTTATAATGTCGTAATGCCAACTTCAGGAAAACCTTCTGGTAATTATCAAATTATAGTTGTAGCGTCGTGAAACTAACTTGAGAATCGCGTGGTTCTAAGTAAAATGTCACAATTATTGACTGTCTAATTACTCTATCGAACCTAGTGTGTCATTGTTCCTTTAACTAAATTGTATAAAACATAGACACTAAATGTGTAAGAGCCTTGACTGCTGGTTGCTCAACCTCTATTTAAGTGCGATTTAAGTGCGATTTAATTTTTTAGTCCGATTTAGCCAATGAAAATCTAATTTGATTGGTTAATTCGGACCACAAAACTAAATCAAGCTTAAATCGAGGTCGAGCAACCAGCAGTGAATGTTTTTGATCATTATGAATGTGATCATTATAAGAATATAGATTTCACTTGGTATCATACTTCGTAGAAAAACATCAGTTTTTAAATGTTCAGACTTTGGACACTGCTAGTATATTAATATTATTTGTGTTGTTATCAGATAGTTAGTATTTTGATCTTAAAAACTGTTCAATAAACTTGTCGTTTAAAGAATGTGTCATATCGCTGTACCAACAAGAATTTACTTGCAGCATTTTCTGTAGCTTAGTCTTTATACTAATTAAAGTCTTTTATGACAAGCATTATATTATCGGTGAAACCGGACATATGAAACACAAATTTATTGACGATGTAGATGCACCCAAACATCCATAAATCAACAACAAACAACTGTTTTCAGAAATTATCAAATCAGGATCTGACGTGCCTAATGGCGCCAGTTTTTCAAAGCTAAAAACAAGCTACAGTATATACAACAGTGCCGGAATGAGGCGGCGTGCATTCCGTGCAATATAAAACCATTTAGCAAAGCACTGTTTAGCGCAGAATCTTATCCTTTGAAAAACTCACCTATAAACTGCTACACAGTTTAGTTAAACAGTCAGAATGTAAAAACTTTTTCTCTTTTGCCGCACTTTTCCGCAGTCCTTAGGTATTAGCTTGATCAATTGGGTGTCTTGGAACCGCTATAGAAGACTTCAACAAATTACATTGTACAGTCATGGCGATCAATGTGAGAAAATAAGCAACAATCATTTTGACATGTCAACAAAACAGTAAAAAGAAAAACAACTCATACTCAATGCTTTAACCAAATCGAATAATAGAACCGCTGCAAAATACTGACTTTCTAGTAACTTTTTGACTCGTGCCATTTCGATTTCAAAAACGATTCAATACTGATGATACAGAAAACTGCATTTTAAAACTTAACAAGCACGTCGCCATGCTGACAAAGCTAACAAAAATAACCTGTCATGCAAATACAAAGCGGCTGGCATCTGAAGCAGCATTCCAACTGCATAATGTCCATTAAAGCAGTGCCTTGACTTCTCTCGTTTACTAACAAAAAACAACTCATCATTGCAACACACTAAAACAGTTCCCTCAATATACACAAAACTTGACTCCAGTGGATCCTTCAAGACAATAGTGTAACTACTGCGAGTCGCTTGAAGAGAGGACACATGAAGAGATACACACTTTTATACTGTTCTTCAATATTCAGTCATGCTATGTTAAGCAGTGGCATAACAGATGACCATGTTAAAGATCAAGAAACTCGAAGGAAAACTTCGAAAGTAGCCAATATTCAACACAACTTCTGTCAAACCAGCATAAAATGTCAATATTAGTAAAACTCAAGCCGTTTTGATGAATGTAACAGAAAGAACCCGGTAGTTCCTAGGGGCAAGTACAAGAAATGGCAGCCACTCGCTAAGCACCGACTTCTTTTTTTCTGAGGAAACTACATAGCAGTCGAAGTAAAAAACAAAAGTTACAACACCACATACTGTAATTTTTTTCCAGTCCTTACAGTTTTAAAATAGGTTCAACGTACGTCAGGCGACGATGCATGCCCATTCAAAATCAATCAACATTGCTTGACATTGTGCCATTATCCAGTTTTCGTTAGCAAGCATTCGCATGCATTGTCTACATCCAGTCTGCGCCTCATAAAACGTCACCGATTTGCAATTAATCCCCTTGCTCCCCGTCTCTGAAATCATTCGCTACTCTCCGACCGCGCTCAGCCCGGGCGCCATGGAGGGTCTGATGCCCCCCGAAAGGCTGAGGGGGCTCGTAGGGGACACGGGGGGGCTATTGGCCGGGTCGGAGTCAGAGCACCCCCCACAGGACACGGTCAGGCTGTTCTTGCGCTCCTTGAGCGGCTTGTCGTAGTCCTCCATCGACATGGTGCGATTGCGCAGCATCTTGTGCACGTTGTGCATCGGCACCGAAGACACTGCGCGGCCAATCAGAGCAAGGGATTGATTTATGGCGGCCAATCAGAGCGAGAGTTTGATTAATGTTTGCCAATCAGAGATAAATAATTATTTTATGGCAGCAACTTGTGCACGTGCAGAATAAAATATAAATAGTCATTGATGCCGTAGAGTAGATGCGGTATTCGTAATTAAGGGATGTGAGGAACAGAGTTTCTTTAAGCTGAATTGAAAAATAAATAAACGAGAGCATTCTCAAGGATCTAGGGCGCGGAGCGAAGTGCTGGGGGCTCATTTCAAAAGAAAGACAACTTTTTTGAACAAACACTAATAGTTAGCGACAGAAATAGCCTGGCGCACAACAATGACTGTTGGCGAAAAAAACAGAGCCTATACTTTAGAAAATTATTTGAGAAAATTATTTTTCCTTATTTGAGAAAATCACATTCATCACAAAACCGGTTGTTCAAATCTTAATTATTGAACAAAAGTGTGCCTCGGTGCTCATTTGAACAAAAATTAGATGGAGATGGACAGAGATCCTATTTCACGAGTTTCATCGAAGTATGCTATGCATGGATACCGGATAGGTTACATAGCGTACTCTATGTGATGCTTTGAAAAAACATCAACAATTGTGCAACTTAGTAATTTTACAAAAATGGCGCATACCTAATCCAAGACCCTGCAGAAAGTACTGAAAGCATTCGCCAAACTTGTCTGGCTGCAAACAGAAAAATAAACAATTTCATTAACTAATTTGACGCGATGTTCCTTATTTATGTGGGCATTAGTAAATATAAGAGCTACATGATACTAACGTTATAAACCGCTAGTTGCAAACCGCTCTTGATCAAATTTAATATGAGCCTAATAGCGAGATAAGTGCAATGTATAACTACCATAGAGGACCAATGCTAATGAAATTTGAGCAGGGTATGCAGATCACGATTTATTTTTTAAATTTTACGTTGTCAAAAAATTCAAACTGAGTAATGCGTGGATGGATATACTGCTCCCCGTGACGTCACTGATAGGACCTATAACATGTGACCTTTGCCCTGGCTAAGTTACCTTTTCCTCCAGCACATTTCCGACCTCGGCGACCTCAATAAATTCGACCTTGGTTTTATCCTCGCATGTTTTGGTGATAGCCTGATGCAGCGCGCGCGTCGTTCCGTTGAACACGGACTGCGCACCCGTCACCAGCAAGATTGGACACCTGTGCGAATAATTAGAACTAACATTAATATCTGCTTGAGCTACACAAAAAAAATCTAAAATAAAGTAGGTTAGCAGAACCTCAATTACGTTAAATAACGAAATTATAGTCAATTAAATTTATGCCTTCCCTGCTTCCTTACAGAAGCTCAAAACATATTGCTCAGTGTAACATGCATCAAGAAACTATACATCCCGCTATCATGGCTACAGAGTCATTATCCATAATGACTGCTAAATTGAAGGAGTCAAAAATTTTGATTTCTCAATATGCCTTTGAGCTGCAATGTTTCAATCGTTCAATTTTTGTGATGTTAGGGCAACCGTAACTTGAAAAGTACATTTAAAGTACATTCAAAGTACATTCAAAGACTTACTTCATCATTTTGATGGTGTCCGCAATAGCTGTTCGCCTGAAGACAAAACAGCCATCAGGAATAATTCCACAATAAATAATGCATAATTGAATGCAACTTTATTCACAATTAAGGCCTAGAAAGATATTAAAACTTCATTCAAAGACAGCTACAGAACGCGGCAAAAACGGCTGACCTGCTAAATAAATATTTCAATTTTGAAATAGAGCATTATAAAATTTTATGGAATTACGTCAGTACAAAATTATTCGTTAATAAAATTTTCAAAATATGGCCTCATTAATAGTAAGATTTCCTAATAAACATAGGAAACTCAATATTCATAAATCGCTAAATATTTATAAAATATTTTAAAAGCTTTTTAAAATTTACCAACATAAAATTTGACAAAATGCGATTCACAGCAAAGCAATTTGATATAAAAATTTAATACAATACGTTAGCTCACTTGAGAAATGCCTCCACAAATTTGTTGACGTTCTTTGGGTTGATTTTTGAGCGAAGACTTTCCTGATAGCATTCAACGATTGTGCGCAGTTCTTCCTTATCATTGGCCTTGCTGAACTATTGACAACAGCAATAAAAAATGCTAAAAGCTTTTAGAAACAGATTCATAAGAGACGTCTATTAAAGAGCGCAACTTGCATGCATTTAAAAAACCTGCCAATCCAGTTTGTTTGACATCAGCAAGGAATAATTAGTCAAGATTTAAAATTCTACAATATAGGCTGTGCTCGAGAGAAGTCAAAAGTTTTCTACCTTTGTCTGTTGAAGATTCATATTTTAGTCGACGATTCACATGAAACACACACAAAACGATTTAGTACATGACACGCACTGAAGCAACTTTTAATCTTTTCAATATTCGTGTGATTTAATTCAAAAAATTGTTAAGCTCATTTTTTTGTAAAAAGCACAGTTTGATCTAAAAGATTTAGCGTCATAGCTGTTAATGAATGTTTACAAAATATTGAAAATAGATATAGAATTAACTGCTTTTGAAATGAATACAATTCAGCTACAAATATATTCTTTTAATAAGTAAATATGTCCAAAAAAGTCAATAAGCAATAACATCCACATTTTACCCCTCCTCAATAAATTCAGTGTTCCCAATATCGATAAAGAAAAATAGAATATTTCGCTCACCCCTCCAAACCTGTGCAGAATCAAATAGTTTTCAGCGGTTGAGTGAAGTCCTCCGACCGAGTCCAGCTTCCAACTGATAAACTACAAAACCAACAACTACAAGCATCAAATCGGTAAAACTTAAATGACACTTCATTTCTATTCTGCAGGAATACCATTGTCCCGCTCTGATCCGGTGTGGTTTGGAGCTGCGATATAGCCCCAGATCCAACCCTAACCACAATTATGGATGATCTGCAGTGAAAACTAGTTAAATTTACATAAATATACGGCATTTTTAGCAAATTGATTCATATTTATAAATTACAGTAAAAGCAGCTTGTAATTTCAACGGTCAACTAAAGTCAACACTCTATATAAACCTTTTATTCGCCACTGGGGCAGTTTACACAAACAAAACACAACAGTATCAGCAGGACAAGCAAATAAACCAATAGCTGTAACCGTTAGACACTTATATAAGCAGTGACAAGCATGTAATAGGAGATAACACTATACTTCGGATTGCAATAATTTGGGTCATCTATCTGGGTCAAATCACCAAAAGCTTGCGGCAGAAGAGGCTTACCTTATCCTTGAGTGTCTCCATGAAGCCTGCGGTGGTGCCTGTGGCATGCAATAAACAAATGCCCAGAACTCTTGTGATGTTGGCCATCTGCAACATAAACAGGCATAATATAATAGAACATAATGCGCTCATTTGTATAATCTAAATGTATATAATGAAAAAGATTATTCAGCTATCATATGCAAGCAAGTTGAACTGAGTGCTATACTGATAATGTGCTATTGATTTTGCGATCACCGTTTTCATAGCGGGATAATGGACTCATTTCGGGGCTAAATTTATTCTTAATTTGTACCAGTAAATGCTATACAACAATAAATATTACGAAAACGCGTACATTGCGATGCAAGAAGCATTCTTCAAGGTCAAACATTCGAGATGAATTAGCAGCGCTGTAGGCCTATTTTTGTATTTCAACATGACAATAAAACATCAGACAACTGATCAAGCATTGTTATGCGCAAATGCAAAGTACGCTATCAAAGTACGAAAATCAACAAATAGATTCTGGTAATAAAGTTAACAATATAACTCCTAGTTCACAATTCGCTTGGTAATTCGATTTCATAGAAAAAAGAAACGTATTTACGGCAAAACGAGCGAGAATATTCGCTCCGGCCCCTTCTCCGAAGCACACCACTTCCTTGAAGCTATGCAACAACAAGGCAACCACGGAATAGAGCTTTATTGCATACTAGACCCATTCATTGTTTTTAACAAACTTCTTTTCTTTCCTGTTAAACAGCAGCAGTTGGGCCAATCTATCCAAACAGTTGTCAGACTTATCAGTGAAAACAAACAAATCCTCCACGGCAGCCTCTGTGATAAAAGATCAACATCTGATAATTAGATCTGTTGTTCCCATGGGTCTATGCTATTTCCCTTACATCCTATACGTAGTGATAGTGCCGATTTATAAATGAAATGCTGTAAGGTTCATAAAACAAACCATTTTTGTGCAACCGCTGTAGCTTGAAATTCCAAAGCAATTATGGGAATAGGGTGACTTTTTCTGCCATAAAGCAACGTAAGTACTAACTTAAGTACCTAATCAACAAGGGTGCAACAAGCAGCTGTTCTCAAAATGCACTTATAAGAGATAATTTGCGCTTACTTGAGTTGGTCAAGAACACAGATTAGATCCTCTCCAATGACTTGCATGCTGGGAAACGGATAGCTGCAGCGCACAAAAACACTAATATTCAGCCTCTTATTAGATAAAACAAAACACAACACGCAGATGCCTTAATGACAATATTTGAACCAAGGTTACCAAGCACTGATAGACTTCTATAGAAATTTAATCACATTTGTAGCAGTTATATGATGTAGTGTGAAATTGTGATAAAACTTTTTTAAGGTCCATCATGCCTACTCGGTGTATACTTACTCAGCAGCGAGGTCAGGGGCCTCAAAGCCCTGGCCGGGGACGTCGACATTGATCCAGACGGAGCGGCGCTTGATGGGCGCCATCTTGGGATGGTCTAGAAACTCCTGGTACATCGTGTCTAAACACACACAAAACTAACGCTTCTAAACTTGACCAATTCAAATCTTCGCTCACACTGTAATAGTATAGGGCCTATGCAAGGTTAATGTAATCCTATGTTTTCGCATGATGAAATTAGAGTAAACAGGTCTTGAACATCAAGACAGATCGATCTCTATCATATCGATAGCAACACACAAAAATCATTAATGTTACCAAATTGAATGCGTAAAAATCTATGCTAATTATAAGAAGCAAGAAATCATCACAAGAACACTTATTTCCACATCCAAGTGTTCACTGTGCTTATGTACATAGTGTACATAATGTACCTAATGATGTATGTATACTGACTGTATTTGAAACGCACCAAAAATGCATCATGAAAGTTGAGATCGAAAAAAAGCATCTATGTTTAGATAAAACCACAGTAACCTATTTTCTGTTTTCCGACAGTGTCAGATAACAAACTAAGGAAGTGTACATACGGTCACATCCCAGGTCGTGGACCGTGAGGATCGCGACCTCCTTGGGGGACCGCGTGCCCTGACACACAAACCAACAGCCAGTCTTTACCCTGCACACATACTTGGGCAGCATAATAAACCTTCTTCAAACAACGGTGTAGATCTTGGAACAAACAGCACTGTGGATGATATACAATAGCAGGGAGACTGTAGCCCACATCCGGTGGATCAGTTTAAAAAACAGGGTGCTCTCAGGAAGATGTTACTGATATGGATGATTTTAAAGGAAAAAGACATGAATCACATCGCATACATGTGTTACTAATTCCAGCAGTTTTCTCTATCTGAAGTCGTGGACTCTAAGGTGACCTGCCCCTGGGCGCCTTACATTCAAGCGACATTGGATAGGGAAAATGATCTATTTTTAGCACTGTTAAAATCTGCTTATTTGAGGGTTTCGCAACGGTGATGGTTAAATTTTGGTTAGGTTTAAAGGATGGGTTTAACCGTTTCATTTTAAATTTCAGCTACGCTGAAGGTTAGATATTGGTTAGGTTCAGTATTAATTTGATCCAAAATTCCAAAAATAAAACAATTTCAAAACAGCATGCAGGTTAATCCGCTTGCCCCAGGACTATTCCCCACTTAGTCTAGACACCAATAATTGAATGCTTGAATGCTCCCTGGATAACAGCGTGGGGTGAAACCTAATGCAGATGTTGTTGCACCGAGCGCACGACTGGAGTCAGCGTGTATAGGCAAATCAGCGCGTCAGTATGCAGATGTGAGTGCCATAGAACGTCATCTGACGATAGCTGGGTGACATGAAGGAGAGCTAAATCTTCCTTGTGTCAATACACTTGAAGGAGACTTTTGGACACTTGGGCTGTGGCTGAGTGGTGTGGTGCATGACAGGGTATGATTGCACACTCACTTAGGCCTACAGTATAGGCCTACTGGATTGCATAACTACAGACGATACAACAGGAAAAGTTAGCCTTAATCCCAATAGTAAGTTATAAACCTTAATCTAGAAATCTTTATAGTCCATATCAAGCCTACATAACACAACAGTAATATCGCACGCTGAAACAAGACAATAGTTAGGTATAAATGTTAAATACATATTTACGCTCAAGGTGTAATTATGCACCTGGCACCAATAAATGATGTGTCTCTGATACTTAAAATCATTGCGAATAATTGAATATAATAATTTAGAGGCAATTCCTGCAGCAATTATTCAAAGGCAGAAAGTTTCACCACGCCTTCTTAGCCGTTCCAAGCTTCTTTAGTCACGCCCAGGTTTCTGCTTACTTCCAAGTCTATCCACATCAACAAGGCCGTAAATCGTTCTGCTTTTCCCCGGGCCTCCCTCCATCCACCTACAGCCTGTCCTGGCAACCTGACTTGACGCCTGGCTCAGTGGCTTCAGTGCATTCTGCGCTGAGGCCTGGCTCTACGGCCCATCCGGCTGGCATAAATTGAAAACTCACTTAGAATTTGTATTCCATAAATAGATTAATAGTGCGTTGCATTAAGTTAGAATTAGATTAGGGTTAGGGTTAGTTATGACTAAGTCGGATGGGTATATTGGGTACTTAATACTTAATCAATGCGTAACACACAAGGCTCAATATACACAAACACAGCACGGATTCCAAATAAGGACCCGGCTGCATGCGGCCGCAAGACTGTTGATGTAAAAATGCAAACTTGATGTATAATCCCCAACAGATGTCAGGTTTAGTTAACATCAGCCGAGCCACATCAATCACAACATGACCATTAGGTGGTCGGGCTCCTATCGTCTCTAACTCCATCAGATGCCTCTGAAGCCCTTATCTAGTTTTACAGCCTGTGGGATTACATCTAATCTTTTCCCAACATTCCGTTGCCAGTTTAGCATCGCAGAGCATAGGAATTTTGGATTCAGTTTATTCATAATTGATCTAACCCACAGATTTGCAAGCTAAATTAATGATCTTTCTGCTGGTTCTGGCCTACAACAAACAGGACACAACAATGCCAATTATTCCTCTCACAGGTTTGAAAAACTCAGTTAGGCCTCGAGAGGGGCGAACTATAGCAGAGAATAATTCGGTGGGTTGCAACGTTACAATGTAAGGTTTTGTTTTACTGCTATCGCTTTTTGTGGGCATATCAATTTGCCAACGCAGTTTTTGTAGTCCCCGATACAAAACCAAACCCTCCTCAAGACACTGTGAATATGTAGGAGTGCAAATTCTAGTCTATATCATCATAATGAGTTAATAGCAGACGAAAACAGGCCAATTAGCAGTCAGTGACCCCAGACACAGGTGTATATATAGGCCTACGTGTGGGAGAGGTCATTAACAGCCAAGTTTAGGCTACACACGCATGGGGTCAAAACATTTGATGGTCACAGCCACAGATAGCGGTAGGCCAACATCAATATCAACGCTAACCTAGAACAGGATGTTTTCCACACATTGTACAAACCTTTCCATGAGACTTTCACGCTCAACGGTACAAAAATATCCTTATTAAAAAATTATAAATACATAATTGAAGCCCTTGCTTCGATAATGTACATTGAGCTTTTGAGGCTCAACTCAACTCTATTAAAGCATTGGGTCTACAGTAAAAATGTTATTTGGAATCTAGACAATCTGTTCTTTGGATTGAAGGCCACTATGACTTGACAGAACAGTTACCTATTAGAGGCACACTCGCAAAATAGTCAAAATAGTTTGAATAAAAACAAAATGAACAACATTATTGTCAAAAGTCTGAATCAATTTAGCAGCAAACCTGAAGGTAGCTAGCGACTAGCTAACGTCTGATGAAACCTGATGATCGCTAACCAATATTAAATGATGAACTTCTTTAAAAGAAAGGAGCCATGGATGCAAGGCACAGCGGTACAGACTTGTGTGTAGACATCGATGGAGCCGATGTTGGGACACTTGATGACATGGTGCTCTATGGTCGACGTCAGACTCGGCGTCCCTGAGTCCATCCGCTTCAGCTGTGAACAGAAGAAGAAGAAGAATTATTCCCTTTTAAAATACAGAACTATTTTCTGAACACCACATAACTTGCTAACGGTCTACACTGTGAGGATCGAAACAAACGTTGCATAGTCTCATGCAGCACTTCACGCGCGGTTGCATTCCGATCTGCATTTATGCATCGTGTGACATGTGCCTAAATCACAACCACCTTTAAAATGAATATTTATGCATCACTCTGTAGCGCCAAAGCAATAACGGCAGACGGCAGACATAAGATGCAAAAAGCAAGATGGACGTTTTCAGCAGGGTTACTTAATTTCCCAGTCATGCATCACTTTTAATAACATTATACTGAGCTAAGACGTTTCGTCAAGTCAGCAGCAGGATCAGTGCGCCTGTCTGTATGTGACTCCAAATCGCAGTGCGCAGTGCAATATAATACAGCCGAGACTCAGTATTAAAATTCTAAAACACCGAGACGAATCCAAAAGCCTTCATTACCGACTGTCTAGCCATTGCGGCTTATAGACTTGCTGGTCGACACTCAGCGATCTGAACTATCACTAAACCGTCATCATGACTGCATCGCATAAATATATGCCCTGCGAGGGAATCCAACAAAACTTATCTAAGCAACGAACTCAGCTGATCTAGGATGCACACGATCCAAAGGTCAATAGGCTTAAACCTAAGCTTTGAATTAGAGTCAGAAGAGTGCCGGTGTTTGTACAGCTCTCGCGAGCAAGGGCTATTGGATTTATGCAACAAGCTGCACTTAGTGAAGTGTGCCACTGCAGCCACTCAACTGAAATGAAGACTTTTATGCTAAAGAGTCTCGCGATAAAAGTACTCACACCGGTATCTATGAGGCTTACAACCTGATACCATCTCAGTGGATACTAGCAAACTAATGGTTCACATTTGGTACACGAAGTCAACTAATGGATTCACAAGGCAAAATGGAGCCCCTGGCAAACATCAAAGAGAATCTGGTCTATAGTCAGCGTTAAAGGTCATTGACACCTCAGCATGGTACACCAGGTACAGGTCCAACCTAGTGTATAGTAACAATGGTACACTGTTCTCCTATAGCGCGCGTGTGTGTCTGAGCAAAAATAATGTTACAAACTTCAGGTCACAATGATTTGGGTCATTTGTTAGAATCGTCAGATCACAAGCAATGTTCAGGTTTTCACTTTAAAAGCTTCAAACCGATGCGCTTTTATAGGATAGTATCATAACAACCACAATCTGTATTGGTCGTCAGTTAATAGGGCTAGATAGCCAAGGGCAACATAGGCACAGGTCAAGGGTCATCGTGAAAATTATTCTCATCAACACAAATTCAGAAGATCAGTCTGACAATGTCTATTTATTTTTTAGAGTAGGCAAATTCAGTAAACGTTGGCCGATAAGTGTTATTACAAATTGTGCAGGCTACCATTACCAATGCATGCTTGAAGGACAGTTCACGCCCTGGTAGAACTCAACTATGCAAACTAGTTTTGTACCACCATCCACCATGTCGGCTTATACAAGTTACAATTATGCATGTAAAACTAGCTATGGCTAGTGCATAAAACTATGTACACTAATTATTGTCTATAGTTTCTATAAGACACGTATTCTGCATATTGCAGTAAAATTTTTATAAATACTAGACTAGTATTAACGCCTATAAAAATGATACATAAACGACATAAATCACTATGTTATTTACATGTAGATTTGTAACAACACAAAAGGAGACAAAAAGGCACTGCTGCCGAGTTGTAACTGTTAGACACTGCTGAGCACTGCCAGCAACCGTCAACGTTGTTTTTGTTAGCTAAACAGCAGCACCTGGAAATTATCCAGCACTGCGATGTATTTCAACTAATTTATCCTCCAGCGTGAATCATTAAGTGGGCCACGGAATCAGCGCTAGAACATAAACAATGCTGTTCTCTCTTGTGCAAGTACAGAATATCTGACAGGCAATCGGGCTTCTTTTGAAACAAATAAAACTGCTGAAAATTTGTGCTAATCATCCTAATCATCGACAGGACAGAAAAAGCAGAGTATGAATCCTGGCAGTCTATGAAAAGTCTTAAAATGTAAGCCATGAGCAAAAAATCCTCGCGTCAAGAAATGCAAGTATTACGATTTAGTACTATAAGAATTATATTATCATAATGCCACTATTGACTATTACTGCTGCAGATATCACTTCAACATAGCATACATTGCTATTTGTCGCGCAAGAAATATAAAGTTATAGCTAATTTATTTTTGTATAAATGTTTTACAAATTTGCATCCTTTTACCATTAGTGTTCAATCGTATAAAATTGCATGGCATTCGCAGCCGCAAGTCGACTGCTAGGCTCGTACGCTAAAGCAGCGCCCGCTATGGCTGTTACAGTAGTTTGTGACCGGATGTGAACACAGGACGAACGTGTCCGCTAGAGACAGGAGACTAGAGTCAAGCTAACGTCGTTAGTGTCACGCACACAGCACTCCCGCGCACTCTGATTGGACAGATCC
>JAQIWG010000309.1:0-37266 GCA_034695025.1 Chamaedrilus cognettii
CAAACGCAGGTCGCGATTATTCAAACGCAGGTCGCAATTATTCAAACGCAGGTCGCGATTATTCAAACGCAGGTCGCGATTATTCAAACGCAGGTCGCGATTATTCAAACGCAGGTCGCAATTATTCAAGCGAAGGTTGCAATTATTCAAACGCAGGTCGCAATTATTCAAACGCAGGTCGCAATTATTCAAGCGAAGGTTGCAATTATTCAAGCGAAGGTTGCAATTATTCAAGCGAAGGTTGCAATTATTCGGTGCCGGCCGCAACTATTGAAACGTATTAGATTAATTATGCCCTAACATTATCAAGGTCACCATAACGCGCACTAGCTCTTACATAAAACTTTCTTGCAGTCATCTCGATCGCCCCCCAAAATATTTTGGCCTGGCGACGCTCCACTGGTTTGACGCAGAATCTATTGCTCCATTGAGTGCAGTGCAGAATCGATTCGTATGATAATGATAGTTGCCATTGACAACGCTCGTCGGCCCGTGATTGGATGGATCTAATCTGGTTCAAGGGTTTCGAACAGCTGTCGTCGCCTGGCACTGCAGAGATTACAGAGCCGCTCTGCGACTAGGCTAACAGGCCTAAAAATAGCCCTACTGAGACACAGGCTCTGCAGACTGCAATGAGAGCTGATCGAGTGTACTAATTTATGACGGGAAGTCAATATTGCATGGAGACTAATTAGAGGTCAATACAGGATTCAAGTTTCAAGAATTGAATGTTGAGGGGAGGGGGCATATTCGCGACATTTTAGAGTGCGACAATTTAATTATCACGACCGGGGGCTGGGGGTGGGGGTGATCAGGATGGGGGTTCATGAGATAGACCATAAATGTAGATAGGCTTATATCAGCATAGTCCTTGGGAATCCGATAGGCCTACCGACATCACTGAGTGCGGCCGGGGCATGTAGAGCCGCTTTATCAAATCGCCAACTTTGAGCTTAGCCTCTTGCCTAACTTAACTACAATCACAACGACTGTCTGAAAGTTCATTGCAGGCGTTTACAACCTACATGTAATCGTGTGCACACGGTATATCACAAGAACTACAGCATTTGTATAGCTTATGCCTACGCCAATTATATTTAACAATTTAGCCTAGGCGCAACAGTAGTCGGAATGTTTGATGGTTGAATAATGCATAAAATTGGCTGATAAAATGATATAATTATTTGTAAGCAATGTTTAAAAAAAACATAAACTGAAAACGGAAAATGTTGTTAAATGGAATAAATGATTTTCTAATATTTAACTACAGAAATAAAACAAAGATGGATGCCTTTGTTGTTTTTATTTAACATTGCGCACCGTATTTTTATATTTGTATGCGATCCATTCCTCGGTCGCCGAACCGAGAAAAGAAATACCAGATTAGCTATGATGACGTGATTTTGGCCCTTCCTCCCAGTCTGACAGGTAGAACATTCCTGTACAATGTGCATTGGCTTATCGCTTACCGTAACTATTTAAATCCCCGTGCCTGCTTTTTTTGTCTCAGGGGTTGGGCTGGCAATTATTGGATAGTGGCTACCATCAAAACGTAATTGAATATTGTATCATTGACCAGAATCAGTATACACCACCATGCGCAGGTTCAGTATTGCTATTTGACGTTTTACGTTTTACGATATCGTTAGTCGGATGCTTCTATTTCTTTTACAGGAATTAGAGGGAAGCGTTATGAGAGGCATGAAAGCTTAAATTAAACTCTTCAATTTGCGTCAGTTTGCTTATATCCGTCGTTGTTTTGCAGGGAAATGCGCTGGCACGCCCGCACTCCCAACCGACCCTCCTGGCTGTCGACAGATGCTAGGCTTCCCCCCCGGCAGTCTGCCGTCATGCGCGCCGCCCTGGTCCTGTTCCTCTTGCTGCCGAGCAGTGACCAGCAGCCTGCCACCAGGGGTGACCAACCCCTGACGGCTGCGAGCCCCTGCACGCTGCTCGGTCGGCGCATCCTCACTGGGGCGACCGGGAATGTGACGGACGGCGTGGGGCGCTACCCCGACTCGGCGCACTGCGAGTGGCTTATTGTCGGTAAGATTTGCGTCTCACTCCTGGCTAGCTCATTTCTTAGTCATTTAATCATATAGTTTGTAGTCATTGGTCATTTGTATAAGTCATCATTTTGTCATGATTGGATCACTAATCGAGCTTGCTCGTTCCTCAGTCATTGAACTATTTTTTATTTAACGATAAGGGAGTGAGACATACTGAGAGTGAGATGTTTAGTAAGCGCTTAGGTTTGTGTCATTCAATGCTGTCTGAATTAATCGCCTGTCCTTGAGTGTATGTATTATATGATTATTTCCACACTGCCTATTTTAGTGCAAAATACACAATGTGGCAGATAAATTCAAGGAATTTAACCAACATTTTAAATTATTGTGATCATGTTAATCTACTATAAATTTGCAACATTTGCGGCTATTTGTGTAGGTGGCGCGGGTAAATTCATAATGCTTGAGTTTGTATCGTTTGAGACGGAGTGTCTCTACGACTACTTGTTCATCTACGACGGGGACTCCTACTCCAGTCCACTGCTTGGCAGCTTCAGCGGAAAGTGCGTTCTTTGTTTTCTTTCTAGTTTCACACACTAGCTTCACACTTACTTCTTTTTTCTTTTTGCTTTGTATCGATCTTGAAACATGATCGTGCATAAGCCTGTTGTGTATGCCTTGGTTTAGACAATTTGCTGTATGGTTGATGAAAATAATTGTCTATAATATGATAATGATTGCGATTGAAAGCTTAGATCCGTGTCTAACATTTAATTGATGCTACGCATTCGAAATTAAACTCGCGGTAGATTTCACATCGTTAAAAAACGATACGCGTTTATCCGCTGATTTTATGATTTTGTTTAATTTTTAAGGTTTTAACGTTTATTGTCTTTTCAGATCGATACCGGATACAGTTATGGCAAGATCTGGCTATGTAAGTTGATGCTCAAGTAATACTGTGTGAATTGTGTCAGTGCCTGTGACGCCATGTGTTTTATATACACAATGTGCGCCTGTCTGATGGTCAAGTTGTGGTACAAACCACTTTATGATATATCTGTAACTTAATTCAACATTAAAGAATAGTTGTAAATGGAAAAAATGTTGAGTTGGAAAATAGCATCGTATTTATGACAGCTGGTACTTTTATAATATCGGGTTTGAAGCGTGAAGAAGTTTATTGACAGTTAATCAGTGGCGCGCATTATTTAACGCCTTGAGCTGGCTGCGCTGTAAGCACGAAGTTTATCTTGAATGGCAAATAATGGAGTAAATTGCCTTTAAGTCTAGGTAGTAAGTTGTTTTTTGCCCGTCTCAGTCTACTTCTTCACGGATTATGACTTAATTGGCGCACGTATTGTTATCATTTTTATTGTTACAAGCGCTCATTTTATTTTGCTTGCTGCGGCAGATGCTCGTCTATTTCTTCACGGACCGTAACTTCAACCTGACCGGGTTCCTCGCCTACTACTCGGTCTCCGAGTGTCCACGCAACTGCAGCCGTGCCGGTGATTGCGACCATGCGACCGGCACCTGCGTGTGTCATCCGGGCCACACGGGTGAGGGCTGCGAGTCGGCCGTGTGCGCCAACTCGTGCGGTGGTAATGGCGCGTGCGACCCCACGTCGTTCACGTGTCGCTGCCAGGCGGGGTATGCCGGACAAGAATGCTCGTTGCTGATCAATGCCAGTGCGGCGGATCCGCCGCCGCCGGTGGTGAGTGGCGGTTCGAGAGGAGCAGGGGGCGGGGGTTCGACGCAAATCTGGCATCAGGTTGTGCCACGCGGCACGGTGTTCACGCCGCGCGCCGGCCACGCCGGAACGTGGCTTGGCGGTTGTCTGTACGTGTTTGGTGGGAATAATCTCAACGGGGTGCTCGATGATTTAGTTTACTACTGCCCCTCAGCGGGGCAGGGGGTAGGCGAAAGCTTGAGCGATTATTCCGATTGGATCGCGGTGCCTCGGACTGTTCCCTGGCCCTCAGAGCGTCACGGACACGCGCTGGTGTCCCGCGCGGACAAGATATACATGTTCGGCGGCGCAACGTTGGGCGACGCGATCAGCGCCGAATTGTGGGCATTTGATGTAGCGGCCCAGCAGTGGACCCTGTTGGAGCCAGGGGCGGGGGCTGTTACCCCCCCTGGTGTCACGGGTCACACGATGACTCTAGTCGACGACCGATGGGTTTACGTGTTTGGTGGTAGGACGCAGTCCAACGGGTTAACGTCTGCGATGTATCGCTGCGACCTGGACTACGTCGAGGCTCAGGCCGTTCAATCACAGTCAACCGAGGGAATCGATGAATTGGGGACTACGGAAGGGGTCGTTAGGAGGGCGAGGGTGAGGTGGGTTGAGGTTAGGGGGCGGGGGGGAAAGCTGGCAAATCTTCGGCTCGTCGGACATTCGGCAGTGTTTGATGCGCAGTCCCGGTCGATCATTGTGTTCGGAGGGTTTCAACCGGACAATGCGCGCTTTCCCACGCGCACCTATGCCCTGCACGCCTTCCAGGTGGGGTTGAAGGTATTTTGTTGTTGCTTAGGGACTGTGTGTGGTACTAGGCCTATATATAGCCCGATTCTGTGCAAGAGAGCTGATTTTGTGCAAGAGAGCTGCACAGAACCGCTCCCCTTCTTTAGTTGCCTTCTACGACTTGCCAGGGAAGCCCTGGGCTTGCAGCCCATTATTCTTTGTTCCCTAGCCTGCAATTGGGGAACGTTGGATTGCGATTGTGATTAGAACAGTTAGCGATTAACAGCAGACTAGTCTGTACCACCATATGACTGTTCCAATGCAGGGACACCAACTTTGTAATGAATTTTTACTCCACCTGCTCCGCTAGCAGCACTACCACCTTTACCACACTACCGGCATCATTATCATAATTTATTAACTTCTGACCATTCAATCTTTTTTAAAGAATTAGTACTACAATCAAAGATGTCAGTCCTAATCAACAGCGTACAGTGTTTTAGATCTACCTGCTTTCTCGCGTGGGCGAAAGATACCTGAAAGAGACACAAAAGTTTTGCTGAATATGTCGTCTGACATCATTTGTTGCAATTTTAGGGTCAATTTAAAATGCCAAATTTCATGTCTGAAATTCCTTATATTCATAATTTTAAGTTAGGCTTTTTTAGTTTATTTTTATCGCAAGTGAGTGTATTACTGTTGATTGTTTTGTTCGTATATGATGTTAAATTTGTTTCGATAGTTTCACTTAACATTTTGTAGCATAAGCCTTTTTAAGATATTGTGTTCAAGTTCTTGCTGAATATTTCATAGAACTTAATTTAAATACCCTGACCATATAGTTTTGGAAACAAAAATTTTGCATTTGTGGCTTATTTTTTGAGTAGTTCAATTAATATTTTTTGATATTTCGTTTATTTCTATTATATATTACGGTATTTATTACTTTATTCCCTTTTTTTGGCTAAAGTTTCTTGTCTGAAACCTTTGGCTAGCCTCACTGAGCTTGCGCCTTGCGATGACACACGTGATTGGCTGTGCCAGGTGGACCGTGACTGGTGGGCGGAGCTACAGAACGACTCGAGGCCCGCCCATGCCCCCCGAGAGCGTGCCTATCACCAGGCAGCGCTGCTCGGCGTGTACATGGTCGTGCACGGGGGGAACATTCATCGCCATGACGATGAGGAGCGCTGCTTCGACGAGAAGCTCTATCTTTATCACCTGGGCTGTCACGTCTGGGTGGATCACGCGGGCATGGCCGGCGCAGGCCGACACGGCACCGGTGAGATTGTATTACCGGTATTGTTATACTGTATTATTATCGGTATTATTTAGGCTGTAATTACTATGAATGGAGTTCACTTCGGAGAACGGACTTCTATGAACGGAGACCGGTGAGATAATGTTCAACAGGGTAGACTGGTGATGTTAACATCAGTTCTAGTTACAAGATCTCGTGATATCTATGATGAATACACTTCTGACATTGAATCAATTGATCACTTACTCGCTATCATTTTTGGACTAGTGGTGTTATAAAAAGGCTACTGGTACTTTTTGTGACAAAAAATTATAAATACGCTGCGTATACTCGAGATGGCTTGTAAATCGATGAGTTGAAAATAATTGTAAATTTAATCTAAAATCTTAAATATTCTTTGAAATCCATGACTGGTATTATCACTTGCGATTTAATGCGCAAACTAGGTTGTCTGCTACTGTGTTACGCACGAGTTACGTTCAATGTAGGTTTCTGCTCATTAATTATGTTGAATCTTATGCCTTCATTCTAGCAATTGATGTCATTGTATTTGTGGTGTTGACTTTTTGTTGTAATTTCTATTATATTTACTTAATGTTTCGCCAGCTCTGAGAGCGGACGAAGAGGCCAAGGGTCGGTACGGTCACGTCGCGGTCGCCGCGTTTGGCAACATTCTGCTGATAGCTGGGGGTTACAGGGGGTCTGTGCTGGGCGATCTGATCGCTTACTCCGCTCCAAGCAACATCGCGCGATCAGGCGTAAGCGTAAATTCTTTGTTCTCAACAACGATAGTTATGTTTTTCCATTTTAATTGCTTTAATGCGTGAAAAAAATACAAATCATTCTTAGGCTGAGTGCAAAGCAACCAGGTTAAACAAAAGAAGATCGCTCTCCGATGAGGCGTACGCCTGTGTCTTATCTTCTGCTTTTGGCCTATAATGCTGTATCGCTAGTATTTTTTCTAGTTATTATAGATATCTATTTCATCACAAATAGGTGCAGAGATGTTGGCTAGAATGCAGATTTTATCTGCGGATGCATTTTAAAAGACGGAATCCTGCCGGGTTTGTCTTTTTGTGATCACAGAACGCCTGGTTTGTTCTTTTTGATGGAAAATTAATGTCTTTTACTGCCTTACTCTTTTTGTAGCTTCTCTACAAACAAATATAGTTTAGCTTTCAAGTAAATATGACAGTCTACTCAAATGAAGTATTGAATGTCGGGTGCTGCAGGGGGCGGGGGAGAGAGCGGGGTACCCCTGTTCTCGGTACACCATCACCGAATGTAGGCTGGACCCTGAGTGTGCTTCCTGTCACAACGGCGTTCAGACCATGTGTGTGAGCCGGACCAACACTACGGTGGGTAGCGCTATGTCCTTGCTAGCCATCGTTCAACAACTGCTATACCAGTGGGGGTCATTTTTTGTGTAGCTGATGTTCTTGTAGTTGGTTTTGGAAGTTTAGAAGGTTTAGTTGTGTCTGGTATCAAGTGTTTAATTTTTTGCTGGATTTTTGAATTATTTTGGTATTAGACCGATGTGATATGTATAAACATTGAACAATGTAGGCTCCAATATCTAGTAAGTTTTCTGGCTTGGAAACTTTTAAAAAATGAACGCTTCAGTAATTATCTCGTTATAGAGCAATACCATAGCATAAATACTCTAGTTACCGGTAAGAGAGGTAATTAGCAACACTGGTCCGCGCGTGCAGCTGTGCAAGCGAGACGTGCGATCGAGCTGTCCGGGGGTGTGCGGCCTGCTGCGCACCTGTGACGCCTGCACGGTGATGGGGGGGACCGGGGGGGCACAGGGACCCCCCCAGGGGGCCATGGGGGCGCAGGGGCTCCTTCAGGGGACTGGGGGGGCGATGATCGATGGGTGTGCCTGGTGCGTCAAGGCGAGGACGTGTGACAAGCGATCCGGTACGTCCAACCAGCTGGAGTTTTTGTTACGATTGCCTGTCGAAATTCATTTTGTTTAGACTCATTTTAAACTGAAATTCTCAAATCTCAAGCTGCGCGCTGTGAAAAATAGTCCATTGGGGTAAAGTACAGACATACGTTTAGGGCCACTTTTTTGGACTCTTGGTGTGCAACAATTTCTCTACGCGCTCTTTTCCCTGTTCTTGTCTCAGCGCCGAGCGGTGTCTGCCTGTCGAGTCGCAGTACGCCATCGGGCGTTGAGGGGTGGTGGAACGGCACCAGTCTGTCGCTGACCAACGTCACCCAGTGCACTGACGCAGACTATCCCCCGGGGCTTCAACTCATGAAGTACCGACATCCGGCAAATTTCTCCCTTCCAGACGAGGTAACGTGGATTGTGGAATAAGGAGAGGAAATGTAATGTTTTTTGACAATTTGAATGCAGAAGTTTCTCTTGAATTTGCATTTATTTATTTATTTCTCTCTTGTGTGGAGTTGAATATTTAAAACTTGTTGTAGCATCTGGTAGTTAGTAGCACTAAGTTTTGAAAGTAATCTTGATAGCATTGCTAAATCGCATGTTACTCAAACTGCAGTTTGAGCTAAACTGCAGTTTGAAATTTTTGGGTTGCTGGACAATTTTCCTCGGTTTAAGTGCGAATTAGCAAAATATGCACAAATATTACTGAACTCTGGTCTTTATTAGCATTCTGGAAGGCCATAATCGTACTAATACGTGTCAAAAGGAATGAATGTTCATTAATGATGTGAAAATTTGAATCGTAAAACGCAACTGACGTTTTGTTGTTTTGGCTGTTAATTTGCACTTAATTTGCAGAAATGTGTGAATTAAAAGATTAATTTGCAGATGGCTAATTCACACATTAAATCGAGGTCGAGCAACAAAAGATTTTGTTAATTCGGACAGCGTTACTAAATCTCACATATATCGCACTAAAATCGAGGTCGAGCAACTAGCCGTTAATCTTTTAAAGTTTTTCTTTGTACTTTTTACTTTGTAGCTTTGTACAATTTGCTCATTCCCCAGATGGAGCTGGTGCGCAGTGCGGTCGTCACGTACACGTTCAGCTCTGAGGTTGACCGAGAGCGAAACTCTGACAATGAGTATATCAGCAAGCTGAGGGGGTTCATCCACCCCCTGGGAGCGCCGACCGAACGGCCCCCCCTCGAGCTGTATCTTCAGGGTGCCGGGGCGCTGGCGACACTCTACGTCAGTTCCGACAACAATCCTGCGAACAAGGTCAAAGGCGGTGTCGCCATTGAACCACAATGAAATCCCTAGATTCTGGGTGTCTCGGCTAAAAAAATTTGGGGAAAATTATTCCAGGTAATATGAATAAAAAATATTTTAAAAATGAATTCTTCTTGAATATTGAATATAGTTTAATGATTTGCCTATTGATTGGTCTATTGATTGGCCTATTGATTGGCTTATTGCTTGGTCTATTGATTGGCCTGTTGCTTGGTCTATTGATTGGCCTATTGCTTGGCCTATTGCTATGAGACAATGAATCATAAAAAATATTAAAATGTATAATTTTAAAAGTCACCGTTTGCCTTCTCTGTTTTATGTTTCAATGTAATAGTTGACGGGTCAAATTTTAGTGCACGGCATTCAATTTTTTGTGTGCGGCATCTGTGGGATCTGTGTGCTGCCGCGCACACGCGCAGCTTGGAGGGAACATTGTTTGTGGTTGATGCATCTCAGTGATTGAGGGCATAGTAATTATAGTACAGTAGTAATGTGAATGAATGGTCTAATGTTTATGCGTTGTTCATAATGACCGCCATCTCGGCAGTGAATGTGTATTTAAGGTCCTAGCAGTTGCGCAGCTTAGATCACCGGATTTTGGTACTTGTGTCACATCTTGAGAGATATTAACAATAACGTCACTGTTGAATTTTTTTTTTAAGAAACTTGGCCATCCAGTGACAGATCTAGATTTTCTTGTATAATGTGAAAAACAGGAAACAGTTTGTTTCACCAAAGATTTAAAAAAAATTAATAATACAAATAATTCATTCGCAGTACTCGATCCTCTACGTACTCTGATTGAGGGTATTTTGGACCCCATGGCTTGCAGTTGTGAGCAGTTTATTTTTGGTCTCTGATCGTTTTGTGAACTGTTAAACTGTTGTTGTGTCTATACTTTGGGTGAGATGAAGATAAGTATATTGAATGTGTATATTTCACTCCTACGAGTAGCAAAAACGTACACACAACATGAAGATAGATTACATGGCACAAGGTACAGTTGATTCAATATATATCGTAAATGGTAGTTCAAACAATGTTGACAAAGGTCATTAACCCCTAGTCGGCTATTTTTGTTAAAATGCATTTTTCGACTTTGAGACTTTGCGATTTTGCGAAGTGTACAAGATTTAGCCCAATGTTGGATATTTTAGCAAGATGGCGCTATTTTGAAACCTTTTTCATAATTTTTCTTCACTATAATGCAGCAGAACCAATGAGATAGTAAAGCTAAGACTTTAAACAGCATATTATATTAATATATGACATGTCGCTCGTTTAGGAGAAGGTGGCAGAGCTCAATCAGCAGGAGTTCTCGAAGCTCGCGCGCCGACACAACTCGTCAGTGGCCATATTTCCCTTGGTGGGGCGCGGATACAAGTACTACGTGGAGCACGTGGCGCGCCAGGCCGTTGCGGCGATACGCAACACCCAGGCCTCCTCCACAATGGAACTTGACTGGAACGGAGCGATCAGGGAGAGCAGCCTCACCAGGCAGAACAGACAGGTGTGCGCTGGTGTTGTTCTTAGGGGATTTCTTCTGTCTGTAGTCAATAACAGGGGTGGAAGAAGGTTTTCAAAATAGGGCGGACAGGGGCAGATCCTTTTTTAGAACTACACATTTTTTCTTCTCAAAAGACGCTTTTACTTCCCTTGCAGAACTAGGGGGGGTTAGTGATGGATATTTCTTGTGATTTGGGGGGCATTTCAGTGCTTTAGAGGAGTATTTTTCTAGATGTTTCTCTTGTGTAGATGCCTAGTGTAAGTTATAGGCAAGAAATGATAGATCGATGCATCTAATTGACTAGTCGCGTATCAGTGTGACTTCGTTGTATATTATAGCTATGTGACTTGCGTGCTACTTTAATATACGTAAGAAACGTTTAATTTTAAAGCAGCAATAAACAGCGCTGTGCTGAGGAAAGAATCAACACAGCTGCGTTGCGTCCGGACGCAATAGCTGGCTTTCGGACAAGAACAACAGTAGAAATTATTCAAATAAAATTTAAACTAACCGAAAATACGTTTTTAAAACAATGATAAGAGAGTAAACGAGTATTTAACTGTGTCGAGCTGTTGGCGTGAAGGTTTTGACCTCGGAGTTCCTCGAACCGTTCAACGGCGGCGACTGTTCGACCTACTTGACATGCCTCGCCTGCCTCAGCGACACCAGCTGTGGCTGGTGCGTCGACACGTGTGTCAGCAGGACTGACACGCATGCCATCGAGCGACACTCGTGTCACGCCGGTGTCGGCTCGGCGACGCTGGTGCTCAGCGCGGAGTTCTGCGCAGTGTGCACAGACTACGTGGACTGCTTCACTTGTCTGCGGGTGCGCTGAAGTCGACTCTGTATAGATTATTGAACTGAAAATATTTTAAATTTAAGATCATTTGAATTATAAAACATTTCAGTACAAGTGGTGTGAAAATTTGTTTTTGATATGTAGGACTTACTGGTATTGTCCATTGTCTGGTGTCTAGCACCAAACCTGTATAAACAATACAGATTTGTTTGTACAGGCTTGTGTTTGTTTGCATGCAGTTCCTATCCACTGTCTAGCGCCAGACCTGTGTTGTTTATAAGTAGTTCCTGTCCACTGTCTAGCGTCTGCCTGTGTTGTGTGTACCCAGGATGCCCTTTGTGAGTGGCTAGTGCCGGACGCGCGCTGTGTGCGACTCGGTCGGTTTGCCGACGCGATCACCGCTAACCTGTCGGCCTCCGACCCCTTCCATCGCTGTCCTGTCAGCTGTCTGCAGTAGGCATCCCACTCTTGTATTGAGCATGAAGTGGTGTTTATTTTTGCATTTGAGCATCTGCTTTGGTTGACACTTCTTTAATTTTGCATCTTCTTCAACGCTTTGTAATCTTTGCCGAGCCTGGGATTCGAACCGACAACTGCCACACTCGTAATTCGAGACCAGCGACTTAGATCACTTGGCCACAATGTGTGTCCTGCCCAATGGTTGCAGCAGGGACAGGGCTGCCGGGCACAGTTGAATGTCATGTCTGGGACATTTATATCTAAAGAAAAAAAAATCATAATACCAAATTGTTAATAAATGATAATTTAATTATTATCATAGCGTATGTGCGCTCCTCCACCACAGACGCACGAGCGCGACGTGGTGCCTCGCTGACAAGAACGAGTGCGCGTGGTGCGTGCAGCGCGCGCAGTGCTTCCCCTTCGTCGAGTACACGACGCGCTACGAGTACGGCGCGTGCAGCGACTGGGCCGACAGCGTGACGCCCGCTTGGCCCGCGCACGACTGCGCCGAACTCTCGTCATGCGCTGCGTGTGTGGCAGAGTTCACGTGCGGGTGGTGCGCGGACAGGCTCAACCCCACACTCGGAGTGTGCGCGCGAGGAGATTTCACAGGTGCGTGGGCAAATTTGTGTCTGCTGCGGTTGTTTCATTGTCACGGGCTCCCAGTATGTTGTCGTTAAGATGTGATTGCATGCCTATATTTTATTTGACTGCTATTTAATCTGAGAGGGAGAGGGAGAGGGAGAGGGAGAGGGAGAGGGAGAGGGAGAGGGAGAGGGCATAACATATAACATATAACCTTGTTGGATAACATATAACCTTGCTGTTTTTGTATAACATATAACCTTGCTGTTTATCCAGACCTGTGCTTCCATATAGATAGCCTCATCATTTGATAGAGGTTGCCTGTCACCCCGCCGTGTTAAATGTATCTTCTTGCCTTATTATGTAATTGCTTTCTTGATTTTCTATTTGATGGTATCTTTTTACAAGGCAATTTTCGATCATTTGAATTTAAATTTTTGCTATTTTCCAGGTCCATCATCGGGACCATCCTGCTTCATGAGGGTCCTTGCCGCGTACCCCCCAGGGGGGTCGGTGACTGGGGGTACGGTCAGCCCGGAGGGATCGGTGACTGAGGGTGCGGTCAGCCCCGAGGAGTCGGTGACCGGCGGTACGGTCGGCCCCGAGGGTACGGTCGGCCCTGGGGGGTCGGTGACGGGGGGGGTGGTCAGCGAGGGCGCCCTCGTTGACTGGTCGTACGCGCTGTGCCCCGACGTGGACGAGTGTGCGCTGGAGCTCGACCGATGTCACCTCAACGCGACGTGCGTCAACAACTACGGATCGTATGAGTGCGTGTGTCATCGTGGCTTCACCGGGGACGGTCGCAGCTTCTGCAACAGGACGTGAGCGCTTGAGTGTTGGTTTTTTCTTTGTTTATGGCATGGTTTGTGTTTTCTGGAGAAAGTGTTTTTGAGGAGTAGCAGTAATGATCTCTCATTCTTATTCTATTGCTTCCCCTCGTTCACTCGCTCACCGTTCTTCCCTCCAGTATTTCTCTCATTAATCCCTTTCTTCTACTACGTGCCCAATCCAGTTCTTTTTTCTTAATCTCTCCTATATGCCAAAGTGCTGAAATGTAACCACAATTTGTTAAAATGTGATCAATTAATAAATTTTTCTGTGTAAAATATCAAATATTGAAGCAGAGAATCCAAATCATTGAGCATCGTGTACAGCTGCTACGAGACGTGCGTGCATGGCAAGTGCTCCGGCGCGCCGGACTACCGGTGTGTTTGCACGCTTGGCTGGACCGGCGCGGACTGCGCGACAAACTGCGAGTGCAACAATCACAGCACATGCATAGCCGGCGTGGGCCAGTGTGACCGGTGCCAGCGCCATACAACGGGCGAAAGGTGCGATCGGTGCGTGCCGGGGAGCTATGGGAATCCTCGCTCACTCGCCGGTAGGTCGTCGGTTTTTTGTTTTGTTGTTTTTTATTGATACGTGTTTTATGGCTTTTATATAAAACGGATGAGAAACAGACGAGAAACAGGCATGGATGAGAAGCAGACAATAGACAAGCAAGAAACGGGCCAGCAACAGACAAGTTTGTTTCTGTTTTTTTGTTGTTTAGGGACCGTGTGTAGCACAAAGACTAAATATACAGTCCGGTTCTGTGCTAGAGAGCTGGCATAGCTCCCCCTTCTTTAGTTGCTTTTACAACTTGCCCGGGGAGCTCTAGGCTGCAAGCCAATTGTTCTCCGGCCGGCAGGGGGTAAACGGCCAAGAATTAGTAATTTAATCAAAATATAAATTTTATAGGATCAGCTGAGATTTTGGAGAGACAGAGTTCTGGCATAGTCCTGCACTTTTGCGTTGCATCGTTGCCAGGGTGTCAGTTGTGTCGTTGCAACGGTCACGGTGACGTGTCGCGTGGCATCTGTGACAGCGGCAACGGTACGTGTCACTGCACGGACAGCACGGTGGGGCGGCAGTGCGAAAACTGCATCCCCGGTCACTACGGAGACCCCAGGTTTGTTTTGCTTAATATACTTAACCAGAGTATATATATTAGCCAGAGTATATATAGTAGCCAGGGCAATATCGTATTGTAATTTTTCAACTCGTTGCTTTAATAGCGGTTCCATCTCAAGGCTTATATTGATGATTAAAAGACTTTTAAATTCCCTCTTATGCTAACATTTAACATGACCTCTACAACCCACTGTTAGCAGCTTAACGCCTCATAAAAATCACACGTTCTTAGCTAAATTAGTTAGTTGTTAGCAAGTTAGATTAGTTCGTTTAGTTTAGATTACTTAGATTAGTTCGTTCTTAGCAAGTTAGTTTTGCGCGCTATAGGCCCATGAAGAGAGGAAAATAAGATAAGATAAAGGAGAGGAGAGGAGAGCGTTAAAAGGGTCGATGACTGTGAACAGTGACCCCTGTGCTGATGCGCCCCTAGGTTGGGCGGTCAATGTTATCGCAAGTGTGACGGTCGTACTGAGCTGCACAACGTGACCTCAGGGGCGCTGGGTACGCGCAGGGGCGCAGGAGTGGACGACAGGGCGCAGGTCTTCTGTCTCTGGGTCCTGCATGCCGCCAGGGGGGGCAGGGCTGAGGGGTCGGGGGTGTCGAGGCAGGCTGAGCACAGGGGCGCGCCGGCTATATCACTCAGCATTGAGGCCGATATGAAAGTCGTCTGTAATAAGGTTAGAGTTGTCATGTCGCTTTGTAGTAAATAGTCCTGTAAGTGATCCCTGTGATGATTGCTATCCACGGGGACAATATTTCTGTGTTTAGCAGCCTTGCTCAGCTGTCTATATATGGTAATGCAAGAGGCAATGCTTACTCCAGTTCGTTTAGATTATTTCATGCAATGAGCTATGATTATTATCAGGGTTATATTTAGCAAACGTAGTATGTCAAAAATGCCGTTTAGATGCTAATTTTATGCCTAATTTGAAACGAACAGGCGCAGCATTACGCCGCAAAATTGACTATTTTTGCATAGGCCTACATGCTCTCTCTAAAAGCTACGCAGTTGCCCTACACCTGTTTTAGAAGAAGCATCGTATGTAATGGTACGCATATGCTACGCCAGGCTAAGCTGAACTCTGATTATTTTCATTGTAATGAAATATACGTCGATGTAGGACTACGTCTATGTGTACGACGGTATCGCCCTCTTCCCCGGTCTCTTGGGGGTCGATCACCCCAACAATAACTCGCATCCCCCGGGTGCGGGGGGCGCGGTGCTCCTCGGAGCGTTCTGCGGCATCAACCCCCCCCATGTTGCCGCGGTGACCGCCCGATCCGGTCACATGACGATCCTCTACGAGGCCTACGTGACAGCAGGTGGGTGGTGGATCGTTTGGATGGGGTTGCGTAAATTGTAATCAAAGAATTTGGACTACTCAAAACCTTGAAGGGCTACGCCAGTAATGTTGCTGCTGGCGCACAAGGCGCCAAAAAAGGAAGAGTTATGAAACACAATGGCAGCATAGACTATTCAATTCTCGCTAGTCTTTGCTGCCAAAAGCACTATAATTTGCAACAAATTCCGCCATTACGCTGCCTCTGATAATCCCGAATTGTGTGCCGTTCATCTTGGATGACTTCCGTTGTAGATTTTTTTTAGTCTGAATTCTTTGGTTTCAACTGTGGTGTTATGACAGAGATGCGCGGGCATGACTGCAAATTTAGACGATATGAAATCGACACGATTTCAAGTCGTCACATCTATCTCTTCCTTTAGCTTTTGCTGTTTTTGTGCAGTCTTCACATGGTAAATACGCTGTGAAGACTGCACAAAAACAGCAAAAGCTGTTTTATAAAAAAATGTCAAAAAAAATTTCATGATTTGATGTGTACTGATCTCCTGCTCAGTGAATGTTGTAGTTGTATTTTGATAATTTTAGCGTTTTATTTTAGCATAATCAATTTGTCATATTGTGTCTCGGCTTTGAGTTAAAATTTGTAGTTTAAATTGAATGACTTGTCACAATTAACGTTTCGTATTACAGTTGCTACATGCCAATTGGTATTTTCATATTAAAATAAAGTAGGATTATATGTCCTATTTGCTTTAGTGCTCTAGATTCTTTTTATAGCCATACTATATGATTGTTGTTTCTATTTATTTTGAATTATGCTAAATTGTGTCCATCTTTTACCTTTTACTATTGTTTGGTCATAGGTTCAGGCGCGCAAGGCTTCAACGCGACCTTCACGACGCTCAACTGTTCGTCGATTCCGACTCAGGGGTCAGAGGTCGGGGGTTATGGAGGAGTGGCCACGGGCAGTGAGGGAGGGCACTGTGTGGCCGCGGGGGCGCCCGGGGGGGATGGGTGCGTGCCGGTCATCTGTCAGTCCTGCCCCTTCAACTGTAGCGCAGAGCTGCTGCAAGGGTTCTGCCTGCATGAGGTGAGGCTGGAGGAATATTTGTGGCTTTATTCTTCTTCTTTTTAAAATTTATAATCGTCAGGTTTTTCTACTGGTATATGACGTTTAATCTTTAAACAGTATCGCAACTTTACACCTTAGAGTTCATGGATATAGTGACGTCTACGATGCAATAGGTGTCACAACCACACTCTCTTGTGTGCTCTGCGTTATAGCGATTATTCTGAGCTCATTTTGAGTTATATTTGTCAGTTATTTCTGACGCAGGAGCCACCATTTAGAACCGAGACTAAGACGTAGAAATTAGACTCAGTAGACACGTAATGTTGAAACTTCAAGAGATTGGAGGTTTAATTGCTACTTGCAAACTTTTACCAAATATAGGCCTAACTCCAAAACTACTTCAGTCGTAATGTGTAAAGGCATCTGCTTATCCTCCAAAGACCGGGGAAAAATAAAAATTGATTTGTAGTCCAGAGCTCGGCGTGCGATTCATACAATGCGAATAAGACGTGAAAGCGCTTCATTGTTACAGCTTTACATAATTAGGCCCTGGCTATATGCCATAGTTTGGCGCCCACAGGCATCTAGTCGCGTGACATTCTAGCTACTTTGTCTTAGGGGGGGATAGAGGGTCCCCAGAAGCAGCCCTAAAAGCTCAATCGATTATGTTAAAGGTGAGAGAGGGGAGGGGGGATAGAAGGGGTCTGGGGTGTGTTGACACCCCAGGTTACCATTTAAGAGTTAAACCTGTAGTGTGAAGACTGAAGAAGTTTGTATGAAAATGCAGGAAGACGTCAGCAATACTTTTTCTTTGAGGCAGCCGGTAATAGGGTACCTACAACAGTGGAGCAAGCACTCCTGTCTCTACTGCATGGAGATATCATACTACAAAGGAGTTATGCATTGAAATGATTTTTAAAACTCTGTCACAAAGCATTGTATATCCCGGGTGTCAGGTTAGCTTTACCACTCACCACATCTACGATGTCAAGCTGGTTTGGATTCCTTTACTCTACCGGAGCCACAATTCAATTTCAAAATAGACAGAAGTACTGCGGTATCACCGTCTGCGTCTGGCAGAGGATGGTGATACAAGGAGTCAAAGTTGGTTTTTATTCTTTTACTCTACCGGAGCCATAATTCAATTTTAAAATAAACAGAAATGCTGCGTATCACCGTCCGCAGGCTGACGTTGCTCGATGCGTGTGTTCCGACGGCTTCGGCGGCATCGACTGCTCCGAGCCCCTCCACCCGACCCTTTCCTCTCAAACCCCCCTCTACCACCCCATCCTCGACCTCCCACTCCCCTGGTCGCACCCCGGCCCCTTTGTGGACACCCTGGGGGTGGAGACGCTGCGCCGCACGGGTCACTCGCTGGTGGTGTGTCACGACGGCGCCCTCTATTTGTTTGGGGGGCACACGGTGGGGCGGGGGGTGCTCGGCGACCTTTGGAAGTACGAGTCAGGCGGGGCGGGTGAGAGGTGGGCGCGGCTGAGGGCTGCCAGCGCCGACGAGCCGGAGCCAAGGTGAGCCATAGCCATGGTGAGCCGGAGCCGGTTTTGCAATTTTGTGTCTTTTATTGTTGTTTTTCTATAGTTGCTTTTCTATTATTATTTTTCTATTGTTGTTGAATTTGAATATTGTTTTTCTTTGTTGCTATTCTAGTATTGATTTTCTTTGTGAGAACAATGAGAGATCTGTAAGCTACCCCTATACAAGTCTTGCGAGTTACATATAGTTTTGCCCAGGGCCTGATCTGGGTCTTGCAAAAAATTCGTCAAAAATTTGCCAAAAGAATTCCTTTTTTGCCAGGCCATTCTTTTTTTCGCCAAATTTGTTGCACAGTTGTTCCCTTCGGGTGCACTGGAATATATCAAATATTTGCTCTGTTCATCACCATAAAGCCGGTAATTGAGCCTCTAAGAATGAAGGATTAATAAAACCTTCACCACGTGCTTTCACCAAATGGAAAAACAAATCACCAACTGCTAAAAAAGAATTTTTTTGCGATTTTGGCGACTGGCAGATCAAGCCCTGTTTGAGGATCATATCTAGTTGAGGATCATATTAGTTGAGGATCATATCTAGTTGAGAATCATATTTAGTTGAGGATCATATATATTTGAGGATCATATGTTGTTGAGGATCATATTTAGTTGAGGATCATGTCTAGTTGAGGATCATGATTAGTTGAGGATCATGATCAGTTGAGGATCATGCTTAGTTGAGGATCATGATTAGTTGAGGATCATGATTAGTTGAGGATCATGCTTAGTTGAGGATCATTTTTAGTTCAGGATCATATTTAGTTTGTTTTGTTTATTGTAGTTTAGGGACCGAGTGTAGCACACAAGGGCTATAATTATACAGTCCGGTTCTGTGCAAGAGAGCCGGCACAGAACCGCTCCCTCTTTTCTTTAGTCACCTTTTACGACAAGCCTGGGGAGCTCTGGGCCGTAGGCCAATTCTTTGCTCTCCAGCGTGCAGAGGAACAAAGGCCGGGGAACCAAGCCTTTGTCATATTGAGTACAGCCAAACACACAGACAGCACACGATCCCTAAACTACAAAAAAACAAAACGAACTGTATGCGTGTGAGATATATACGACCATACTGCTGTCTGTATCCCACACCTCCACCCAATGCTGAATGCGATATATCCTCAGTGTGTGTTTGGTACAGATACTACCATGCAGCTATTTGTATCCCACACCTGCACGTAATGCTTGTATTTGGCGGTCTACTGCGCGACCTCCGGCCGACCAATGAGCTGTGGAGCTACTCACTGGGCAGCGGGCGCTGGAATAAAATCAGGGTATGAATTAGTATTATTTTTGCTTAGCTGTAGTGTTATTTAAATTTATTAAATTCTAATATTTGCGTGATAAGCAAATTTTTTATCTGTGCTTAAGACTATATAGATAAAATTGAAGAATTGGAATAGAATGGAAGAATAGGAATAGAATGGAAGAATAGGAATAGAATGGTAGAATAAAGGGATGAAACAGCCCTTTTGTTGATATTTTGCGCTTGTTTGATATTTTTATGATAAGCTGTTTTTGTTTTTCTATTTAAAACTATTGTTCAAATATTGTTATAATAATATAATTGTGGACTAAAAGGATAAAACCACTCTTATGTTGATATTTTGCACCCATGGTTTGTGTTAAAGGTGGAAGATTCCGGAACAGCGGTTGCGTTAGCCGGACACACGATGACTCTGGTGGACGATATGAAGGGTTCGTTCACTCGGCACTTCTTTTTGATTTCTTCAGCATCGTCTGTTGGTCTTCTTGCAATAAATGAATTGAAGTGGGATGGTCTCTTCAGCAATAAATCTTTCTTTGAATGAAAGCGGTAGTTTTGTAACATAGACGATGTCATGCTTCGATTCACCTTTTAAAGTGCATTTAATTTCTTTTTCTTTTTTCTACTTTTTTTTCCATCTTCATTGCTTCAGCTGCAGCGTAATCATTGAAATGAATAAATAATGTCATGAAGCAAAGAGGCAATCAAAGAGAGAAACTTACTGATATATATCCGAATTTGTGGTGCAATTTTTTTACTCAAGATTGCCGACCTCTGCATGCTTTGTTAAAAAGAGAAATATATATAGGATATTATTTGCTCATTTGTTTGTCCAATCCTCTGACAGTCTACATCATCGGGGGGTTCTCCCAGGACACATACTTCTCCGAGAGCGTCTACGTCTACGACGCGGGGCCGCAGCAGTGGCTCCACCTGGCCGACATCGGCGGAGCCAGGCCCACCGGTACAAGGCTTCGTCTTTTTTCCGGTTTTGCATTTCTTGTCGACAGAATAATGATTGAATAAATGCTGATTCACTGCGTTTATTGTTGATTTTAAAATTGCCCTTTATATATTCAACATAATGCTCAAACAATTAAACTTACCTATTTCTTTCTCTTTTTTTCTTTGTTTCACACGCGTTATCAAGGATATATTCATGACACGTGCGGTGAATATAGTGTTAAATATAATGCAAATGAAACGTTAAAACGCTAATACTGATTGATTCTAAATATTTCCAGAATTCACTATCTATCTTTGTTAAACAATAAAATATACACATTTGATCAGTTGGATTAAATGTGTACATTTTATATAAGATGAAAATGGATCGAATGCATACATTTATTGTTTAATGATAGATATTTGATAGACTGAATCATTGTTGATAGGCTGACTCTTGTCGCCTCCTCCTTAAATATTGTGCGGTGGTCCAGGTCTGTATGGCCACAGCGCAGTGTACCACGCGCCCAGCCAGTCGCTGTACGTCCACGCCGGGTTTGCCTATATGCAGAACAACGGGTCGGTGCTAAGCAGCGCGCTATATGCCCTAGACCTCGGCTATCGCGCGTCCAGCCCAGCCAATCTGAGCTGGACGCTGCTGCCTGCCGACAGCGATAACAAGGTCAGCGCGGCTTCTTTGCATTCTCATTGACTGCATTCTCATTGGCTGAATTTTATTGGCTACGTTCTTATTGGCTGCATTCTATTGGCTGCGTTCTCATTTGGCACATTCTCATTGGCTGCATTCTATTGGCTGCGTTCTCATTTGGCACATTCTCATTGGCTGCATTCTCATTTGCTGCAATCCTATTGTATGCATCTTCATTGGCTACACTGCTATTGGCTGCATCGTCATTGGTTACATTCAATGACCTTGATTGTTTACGTTAGTAGCAAGTTATATTTATTTATGGTTTCTTGTATTTAGTTTCTCTACCCTATTTAGCGTACTTTTACACTTGGCTTGCATGCGATGAATGACACTATGAACTAAAAGCAAATATAGTAAATATTTATATAAATGGATGATAAAAATTATTTTAAATTATGATAAATGATGATAAATGGTGACTAAAAAAAGAAGATAAGTAATGAGTGGATATAGTGATGCAGTGGCGCAGCGTGTGTTACAGCCGCCGGCGCGCTACATGCATGGCGCAGTGAGCACGGATCAGTACATGGCTGTGTGGGGGGGGTACTCCTCCGATCGGTCTTACCTGACGACGGTCTTTGTGTACCACTACGCCTGCCACCGCTGGCTCAACATTACGCCCACCGGTCTGAGCGGCGTTTATCGTTATACTATAGTTGTGATTGACCAGATTTACAGTACTTTGCTCTGCAATTAGCTCACTCTTTGATCATTTAATTTTGAGTTTTAATTCAAAGTGAATTGATTTAAAAGCGATTTTAAAATAAAATGTGAAAAGCTAAAGCTCATAATATTTTGAATATTGATTTCAGATTATTTTTAAAGCGTGGATTATTTAGGCATTGCTATATAAGAATTTCTTCTGTGCTACTGCTTTTCTATGTTATCATTTGGAGTTGTATGTATTTGAGAACTAATTAAATTTAAAATTCTGCAACGACAGGCTGATTTTCAGTCTTGCACTTGGTTCTGAAGATATCGTGCGTCTGTCTCTGAAAGTTTTATTGAGTTCAATCATTATTATGGAATAATACTACAGTGAAATCTGAGTGACCTTCTTTAAAAATGAATAATTTCGTATTTTCTCTCCCCTCAGATGCCGCCATCCGCCATCTTCACGCCTCGCTCGTCGGCCCGGCGGCCATCCTGGATTCCACCGGCGATGTCTACTTTGTGTCGTCTCCCTCCGTCGTCCAATCGCATCGCTCTGCGCGTGTCGTCCTGGTGCGTGTCAGTCTACCGCGCGACATCTGTCGCCTGCAGAGTAGTGCCACGCAGTGTGTGAACGTGACGGGCTGTGCGGCATGCACGGTGGAGGACACGGGGGAAGTGTACTGCTACTCTGCGTCGGAGCCACGGCCCAGCGGGTCTGTCATCGCTACTGTCTCGGAAGAAGTTTGATTCGATGTCAGCTCGTTCAAAGAGCATTTTAATAATACGCTTGCTTTTACATTCTTGACCATTTACATTGGATTGAAATATAGGTAATATTTAAAAATAATTTCCAGTTTTTACTGAGCTTTGCTTGCAGACAACCAGTTTTATGGTTGAAACGATTGGAATAATTTTATTGCTGATTTTGATTGGTAATTTTAATTTGTAGTTTTGTACGTTTCGTGTTTACCTCTGTGTGTGTGCTGCTGCATGTCTGTGTATTTGTATGGCTGCATGACTCTCTGCTTGTCCCACTGCAGGTGTCTGGTGGAGAACACTACGGTGGTCATCCAGCAGGGCGTGCAGTGTGATGCGCGAAGGCTCGAGGCGCGCACATGTGATCAGTACAAGACCTGCACCGAGTGTCTTGCGCGATTCCCCGTAGTCCCCGGCAACGGCGCCAGGGTGCGCGCATTCTCATTTAATTTGTTTTTTTGTTTTTTTTCCTCAAAAATCTTACAATTTATTTATCATTTTTTAAACACGCTTTGTACAGATAAATCCAAATCTATTCAGTAAAGCAGTACAATGATTTCGACAAGTCGTTAAATAAATTATAAATTCAGAGTGTGCATAGGCGCGCTTAAATTGCATTACATGTTAAAAATAACAATTTAATTGAATATTAATGTAAAATTGTTTTTTTGACAATATTTTTATTTGCGTGGAAAATATTTTAGTCTGCATCCTGAATTGGCTGGAGTAGATTTTAGATTCATGCAAGTATTTTAGACTAGGATTGTATTTTTTGGTTTTAGATTTTTGACTGTCTTGCTATTTAACATTTTTACATTTAAAAAAAGCACAAATTGTAAGAAATTTAATGAAAATTTAAAATAGAATAATTACGTAGAATATTTGAACGGCAGTTAATACCCCTTCCGTCTCTCTGTCCCCCCCCCCACAGGTGTGCCAGTGGTGCAGCAACTGCCCGGTGGGGCTGTGCATCGCACAGGACACGGACTGCCCCACGCCCCGGTCCTGCCTCGACATCCAACAGCACAAGATGGTTGCCGTGCGTGACTGCCTTGAGCGCCAGTGTCTGGCGAGCGACTGCGACTCATGCCGCGCGCAGCCGCGCTGCGTGTGGTCGCGCAACGTCAGGAACAACGGTGTGGAGCTTTTTGTAATGGGAGTTTGGGATGTTTTTGTCAAAAAATGCAAAATCTGGGGATGCTTTTGGTCAATGATGCCAAGAATCTAGGGATATTCTATTTTAGTCCAATGGTATCACTGATCCATCGATGGCAGAATGGGCAGGGAGCAAAGGAAAATACGCTCGACCCGTTCAAATAGCAAAGGGCAAAGAGCTAACTGCAAAACTCTGGCTGATAAATGACCAGTAATGTTACTCAATGGTCACTATGAAAGTTCTTTGATGGCTAACTGGTGACCAATTTACAATAATGCTAACTTCTCGAACGGATAACAGTAAAATTTACAATTTAAGAGGCGAATTTAAGGTCTATTAAATTTGAGCCTACAATTGAACATGTTGAGAAGCTGTCGACCCCCTAGCATGCTATTCTACTCGCTAGTAAGCTGTTCAACCCTTTAGCATGGAATTAACTCTCTAGCGGTGTGTTGCAGGGGAGACCCTGCGGTCCATCAGTGCCCTCCCTGTGTTTGACTGGGCCTGTTCCACGCGCAACCTCATAGACCTCTCTCCCAACATAAGTACGGCCCTCGCAGCACCGCTGCTCGAGGCCAGTGCTGCGCCCACGCAGCAGCAGCAGCAGCAACACTGCCCACCGCGCTGTGCCGAGCACAGGACCTGTGCTGACTGTCTGATGGCCCTGGGGGGGGAGGGAGGGTCGCACGGATGTGTGTGGAGCACCCTGCTCAAGCAGGTCGGCGGTGACAGCTGGCCTTTCATTAAATAATTGATGCGTGTCATGGTTATATTTTCTATAAATTATCCGAGGGGGAATGATTGCTGGATATCAATTTTAAGCAAATCTGCTGTGTCACAGCCATCCGAAAAATGGCTGTGAAAAGCGATATTTTGGGGATGGAGTTTAGGGACCGTGTGTACAAGCAAAGAGTATTTCAATCCAGTTCAGTGCCTCGGGATCAAGCAAAGAATTGCTTCCTCTTCTTTAGTCGCCTTTTTTGACTCGCCAGGGTTGCTCTGGGCTGAAATGCTATTTTTTGTTCCCCGGATTGCAGGGAAATTGATATAAATAACATCGGTGTGACTGATCAATGACCGTCGATTAAACTGAAAAGAAAAATAATACACAAGAAAAAAAGAAACAAATCCATTAACTAAAGACCCCTGGTCAGAGATGTTCAACCGCTATTATACACCATGTTGCTGAAGTATTCATAACTGCAGTGTTTGAAGTAACTTGAATTAGATGATACGTTAAGTCCATACTGCATAAATCACTCAGTTTTGAGTCCGTCCGTGTCTGTAAATGACACCACGGCTGCCTTTTCACCGTTCTTACAGTCCATTTCATAGTCGTTCCTTAACTCCTACCTCGACTCCTACCTTGACCTATAAAGACAATTTAACAGCAGCCCATAACTGCCGCTCGAAAAAACTCTAAATTTATTTCAAAATTTTAAAGGCAAAAATTTTTTTCAACAAGAAATCACTATAATTTAAAATCAGTGAAAACGGAAAATCATTTTTCTTTAAATCTATGACGTCACATTAATTTAACAACGTGGTATATTAATTCAGATGGAGTAAGCAAAAAGCTTTTTTGAATGGCAGTTATGGGCTGCTGTTAAATTGTCTTTCTAGGTCAAGGTAGGAGTCAAGGTAGGAGTTGAGGAACGACTATGAAATCGACACTTAATCTATTTACTTTACTATAAAAGAAAATGTTGGATTAATATAAATAGTATAATAATATATTGATGTGGCATGAAGGCTAATAGGGCTTCTGGTTTGTTGCGCAGTGCCTGCCGCCCGCCTTCCTGCCGCTGGGCTGCGGTGAGGGCCTGTGTGGGCTGCTCCTGGAGGGCCCCCAGGCTCAGTGCTCCTCCGACTGCGCCCTCCACACACGCTGCTCCTCCTGCCTGCGCGCGCCCCGCTGCGGGTGGTGCGCAGCTGTCGGACTGCCCCATGGGGGGCGGGGGCTGTGCATGGAGGGGGGGTATGGGGGGCCGCTGGGCGCCCCCTGCAATCTGTCGACTTTCACGGCGATGGGTAAGTCATGATGTGTTTTTTGTGTGTTTTTCTTTGATGTGTTTTTTTTGTTTTCTTTTTGCGTTTGTTACTTGATCACATAGCATAATTAAAAATTGACAGGAGTTTACAGTGCGAAGTGGAAGCCAAAAGTCTCTTTTTTCTAGTTAACTTTTTTCTTTATGTTTGATGCTTCATTAGCAACAGTTACAGGGAATCGAGTTCTTGATATTAGGTTGTTTAAACTAGAGGCTTTATTCTGCGTTTTTGTTGAGCAGCGTGTAGCTTTGATCGCTTGTAATGATTGTACCATTATATGGCTGTCTGACACCGTACTGTTTGCATCTAAATTTATTTGACATATGCAGAGAAGGTGCAGGATTGGGTGAAGAACGTGACGGGGCCGCCTCATTGGTCGTTCAGCGTGTGTCCCCTAGAGAACGAGTGTCGCAACGGTCACAGCAACTGCTCGGCTGCAATGGAGGAGTGTGTGGATCTGCCGCAGGGCTTCACCTGTCGCTGCAAGCCTGGCTATAGTCTTAATGACGGGTGAGAGAGAGCTGAGACTGTGTTCAGTGGTATTCTGGGGTTTCATTGCTGGTGGAATGTCATACGTGATACCTTGAGTTTTTTGTTTGTAGGAACTATCATAGGTTGATGGACCATTTGATGGATGGAATTTGGGGTAGAGATTGGGTTATATTTACCTAGTTTAGATCCCCGATGTCGTCCCTGGACGCCGACACGGACTCTGAACTCAATATTAGTATTATTATTTTTATTTATTTATTTATTTATTATATTTTGTATTAATTTTATTTATTACTATTATCATTATTATTAGTTTCATTGAGTTATCTACACTAACATGGTATTACATTGACCTAGTTAATGTAATACGTCCATGTAGGACCTAGTTCTATTGCCCTCGTTACTTTGACCTCTAGATATATTGTCCTAGTTGCCCGTTCATTTCCATGTTTTCCACGAATCAATTATCTCCATAAATCGACTCGACTGTCCTCGTGTATTAATATTTCTGTGCAAAAATGATCACCGCGCGCATGTGCCGTGCAGACAAGTGTGCGAGCCGGAATGCGCGCGTGGCTGCGTGCATGGCGTGTGCGCGCAGCCTGACACGTGCGCGTGCATGTTTGGGTACGTGGGCGCCAACTGCTCGCTCGAGTGTCGCTGCAACAAACACAGCGACTGCGCCGGCGAGCGCGAGCTCAGCTCCTGCGTCGACTGTCAGAACAACACCGCGGTAGTTCAGCTTTTGTTTTTTCTTCTACTTCTGCTTTCCGCAGGAGGCGTAGCCGTGAGTGTAAGTGCGTGCTAAGCGGATCTGTTTTGCGCCTTTAATCTTTTATTTACGTCGCTTCTATGTGATTGCTTGGAGAAAGAAGAACTGGCTTGGGCATGTAGAAGAGAGAAATTGATAAGAAACACAGCAACAGCAACTGTCGACAGTCAAATAGTGGAGGAAAGAATGAAGACCAAGAGAACGAGGGGAGGAAAAGAATGGAAATGGAATAGAAATGATGGGATCGCTGTAGTGTATCACTGCACATCACTGTAACATATCACTGCTATTTCACTGCAATGCATCACCACTATATTGCTGTGACATATCGCACTATATTCTTGTAACAAATCGCACTATATCCCTGCAACATATCACCATGATATCGCTGCAATATATGGCACTATATTGCTGTAACACATGACTGGTTGCATGCAGGGTGCGCAGTGTGAGACGTGCAAACCGCTGTTTGTCGGACGACCGCTCAACGGCGCAGCCTGCACGTCGTGCTACGACCTGTGTAACCATCACTCGCGCGTCTGCATGACGAGGGACCAGCTCCAGTCAGCAGAGAACCTCAATCTGCCCGGGCTGCTGCTTGAAGTCAAAAATGTACGTCGTCTGGCATGTTTAGAAAGTGTGCTTCAACCAATCACAGAGAGCGATTAGATTTTAGCTGATATGTAATTATTTGGGATCATGTTCTAAGTCTTAGATCCAGATCTCCATGATGTTTGAGGCTAGAATGTTATGACTACAAATATTAGTAATAGGAAGTTTAAAGTTCATTTTGATGTGATATGGCTGTTCTACCTGTTTTTTATTCGCCGAAAATATTTCTATCAATTTTTTTTTCGTCACGCTAGATCTTTTTTCCAAAAATCTGCTGTCCCTTTGGGTCAACTTGAACACCGTATATGAAATTTGTTGCTCTGTTCATCACCAAATAACCAGCACTTCCTTCTGTGGTTAATTAAAACATTTAATCATCGAAATCCCAAAGACTTTTACCAAATAGGAATGCATTATGCCAACTGCTCAAAATATTATTTATGGGTGATTTCGGCGATGAACGCCCTAGATAGTACGATCGTACTTGAATGCATGCTTTATGCATTTAATTTGTGTTGTGGCTCAGCCTGCAGATCTACGTCTTCCATCCTGTGCTATTCTGATGTAATCGAGCGGACGTTGTGTTTGTGTTGCCAGTGGTTGAAGTCGGGTCCAACGGACGTGTCAAAGACGGTCTGCATTGGCTGCGCCAACAATACAGAGGGGCCGCTCTGCTCTGAGTGCAGCAGGGGGTACTTCCGCCTCAAGGGGCGCTCACTCACCGAGCCCTGTCTCAGGTCTGCCTGCCAGGGATTATCAGCTTTTGAAAAAAAATTTCTTTCTTATATATTTTTTTCTCTTGGGAAAAAGGAACGTAGTTGATCCGACGTTTCGATTTAATTTGCATTTGGAAGTATTTGCGGGATAAATTTAGGGTTAGATGAGGGTTTTGTGTATTTTTTATCATGGTATGAACTGTGGTGATCACATTGATATTCATGATAAGGTTAAGGTTAGGGTTAGACTAGAGTTTATTCTGCATTTTGTTATCCAAGTACAACTGCACTAGCCACACTCATTTACATGAGATTAGGATTAGATTAGGGTTTATTGTGTATGTGTTGAACAGGTATCAACATTGATGATCGCACTGATATTTGTGACGCTGTTAAGGTTAGGGTAAGGTTGGAATCTGTTGTTACGCGCTTGTTCTACAGGTGCAACTGTAGTGGTCACAGTGACATATGTGACAAGGACAAGGGCGACAACTGTGACTGCAAGAACAACACAAAGTCTCCACGCTGTGAGAACAACGATTCCTCCAACCCCTGCTACCGACAACAGGTCATTCTTGTCATCTACTTATACTTCTTCAGTTCAATGTTTTGTCAAATCTTTGTGTCCAACCTTTCATCCTTGCCGATTCTTGGCCCTTCTCTCTAGATATATTTATTATAGGTCATCTACACATGTAAGTGAAAACTTGAGATACTTCTGCCGAGATTAGTACAGTCAGTGACACACTGTTGGTAGTTGATCTGTGGTGATTGTTATTAATGTTATCGCAGAAATTTAATAGCATCTATTATTTTGTATTGTTGATATGTTCAGTTTTGATTAAGTGCCTCAAATTGGAGAGAAGATTCTATATTACTATACTCTAGCGTAAGTTTTTTTAGCTTTGGTACATGCACTCCTGCGGGGCATTGGGATGTCTAATGATTGTTTCCTTGTTGCTTGTCCTGCTTTGAATGACGTTATAATTCTACCAGTTCTGGTTGTTTGGATATTGCCTGTGTTGCAAATGACATCAGTGCGTTTGAGTTTGTTTTTGTTGTTGTTCGTTGCTAGTGTACTCAGTGCATAGAGAACTTCTACGGCACTCCGATCAACGGGCATCAGTGCTACCGACAGATGACAGTTGAGCGAGAACAGTGTGTATTTGTTTATCCTTCTTAACTGACTTTACATTGAATGTAGCTATGGTCCGTAGTAGATCACAAGTTGGATGCTTTCAATGCTAACAACTAACCAAATTTTTTTGTTGTCTGTTCTGTTAATGTCCATGTTTTCATGCAGTTTAAATGTTTAACACCCTGCTGAGGACTGCAGAAGCTGGGTCCTTACGGCCGGATGTCTTTCTTGACATCAGCCAAATAAATAATGATCTGGCATGGGGTTAACAGCTAGCGACACTTGTGTGTTTAGCCGCCTTGCTGAAGGTCCTGTAATGCATTGGTTTATAGTTGCCGGCGCCGAGGATTGAACCCAGGTCTCTGGGACTCGCTTCAGAAGCCTTAACCGCTACACCACAGTGCCTCGCTGTGATGTTGTTTATGGTTCAACAAGCATTATATTTATTATATATTGTATTGATATTATATTTGAAAATACACGAAAAACTATTAGATCCTTTAATTTGTAGTAGCGTGCAACGATGGCACTACTTTATGCTTTTTTGCAGTGGTTTCTGAAGCAAAATACAGGAAAACGCTTAAGGGGCTACAGTTGAGCCTTGCAAATAATTCGCTTATGAATCCGTGTTCGCCTCTGAAGAATGTTTACAACTGAACGTTGTATGCATCTATCTGGAATGGCCAATGCGTGTGGACATGTGCTGACCGAGTCGTCGTTGTTCTTGTTGTAGGTGCTTTGATCCGGTGACCCAGATGTACTGCAACCCGACGAAGGAGTTCCAACACGAGCCGCTCAACCAGAGCAGAACGGTCTTCTTTGCCGTTCAGCCGCGATACCAAAACGTCGACATCCGCATCATTCTTGATGTCACCAAAGGAGGTGGGTAGGGGGGGGGGTTGTAGGAATTTTTTCACCTATGCCCGCTGTCCTGGATCCCCAATTTTTTTTGGCAGAAATGTGTAAAAATTTCTTTTTAGCAAGGATTTGCTTTTTTTAAATCAATTTAAAACGCTTTTTACTAACAATTAAAACAATCAAAGAATTTTTTGCCAGGCCTTTCCTTTTTTAGTCATTTCTTTTAGGCCTACACTTTATGAAAAGGAGAATTAAATTATCCTTTTTTTCATTGCACCTTGTATAATTTTAAAGATAAATTATCAAACAATGTGTGATATATTTAAACCTTTGAAGATTGACTAGGTTCTTTTATAAGTATAATAAATTATAACAATAATATATCAATTTTTTTCATTGCACCTGTAAATTTCAATACCTCATTGGTCTGAACTGTTCTGTTCTGAACTGTTCTGTTCTGAACTGTTCTGTTCTGAACTGAACTATTGCGAACTAATCAGTTCTGTTCTGAACTGTTCTGTTCTGTTGTGAACTGTTCTGTTCCGAACTGTTCTGTTCTGAACTGTTCCGTTCAGAACTGAACTGTTCTGAGAGCATGTTCTGTTCTGAGCGCATGCTTTGCTAAGCGTTTACATTCCTTTTCTGCTGATTTTCAGTCGCTAGGAGGCATAAAATGCGTATTTTTAAAGAAGTCATGAAACGTGTCAAAATTAATATTAAAATAAACAATGCTTCATGCCTTATTGGTTTTGCTCCATTATAGTGAAGAAAAATTATGAAAAAGGCTTAAAATAGCGCCATATTGCTAATGCATTTTAACAATAATAGTCAACTACGGGTTAAAGAGAAATTATCGAATAATATCTGATATATTTAAACACACACGCGCGCCCGTTTTTTGGTCGCATTCCTCGCTTACGCAGGAGTATACCATTTGCAGCCATGGACAGCCACCTTCCACTTTACGCTATCCAATATATATAAACCTTAATGATGAACAGTTCTCCTATAGTTATAATCAATTATAAGAAATTGTTCAGATTAACAAATAACCGATTAAGCTCATGTGCTATTCTAGGCCTAGACCTCTACCTCTCCCCTTCAGACAGGACATTCCGTGTCCTGGTCGACCCCCTCACAGGCGTCCATCGGGTTGTCATTGATGACCAGTTTCGCTACAAGCCCTCGTACGCCGCCCCCCCCTTGTCCCCCACTCGACCGCGCCGCCAGGTTAGGTGGCGCCAGAAGCGCGACGACGTCGAGGGGGTGCTGTCCGACGTGGGGGGCGACGGGAGCTTCAGGGGGGGCGGGGGCAGCGTCGGGGCAGGTAATAAAAAAACACAAAAATTTAGTGCAGATTTCTGAAAACTGTATTAATTATATATTTTTATATATGAACGTACAGTCACACGACACAGAACGTGCAACACTAGCGCAGAAAAGTGCATGTAAAACATAGAAGATGATGATGATGATGGTGATGATGAATGTATTTTATTTTATTCTGTATTGTGTTGGTTTCATGTAGCAGTGACTGTGTATTTTGAAATGAATATTTATAAGTGAATTTGTTTTGAATTTCTGTTGCGGCCTGCTATTTATTGGCATTTTGTTATACTTATGGTTATTTGTCTATTTGATCCAACCATCGCTCGTTTCGCATACATGATTTATTGTTGATAAATAATTTCCTAGTGATTGATATCCATATCAACCTACAGACTGACCAAGTAGCGCGCTTGAATCATGGTCAGATTCTTAACTCATAATGGTTCAAGCTTGCCGATTGGTCAGTCTGTGATCCTGCGGCCTCATTCACGTATATTTTTTATGATTTTCTTAACTTGTTCCTAAGTCTAATTTTGGTAAGATAATATCCATTCGTACGGTGCGGCGTTTCCAATAGAAGGGTAAGATTTTCCTCAGATTCTCTTAAGACTATGATTTTCTTAAGATGGCTTCCTGAATAAGGCCCCTGATCTCAGTGCACATGTGCATAATATCGCACGAGATAAAAACACGACTTTGGCAGGCAACCGGTCGGTGGGGGGGGATGAGGCGGACAGGGAGTACCGGCTGGAAGAAGTGTCGGCGAGCGAAGGGGGGCTGGTGGCGTTTGTGAGGGTGGCGCACCCCGACACTATACTCGTGGTGCGCAACGTGCAGCACCGGCTAGTCGTTATGATACCTCATGATCTGCACAACCTCAAGGTGAGGACTCCTGCTTTTACTGCCATCTAGTATTTACTTCTTCCAATTTTAATAATGTTCTTTTTAGTGATCTAATGCTTTAGTTGCAAATTTTTAACACTTGTTATTAATTATTTTAATTTTATTTTTGATTCTTTCTCATTTATTACCCCATCACAGGTGTCATTACAAGTGTCAATATCACAAAACGAAATAACAAGGTAAACTAAAGTTTAAAAATTGACGAAGAGACATACGCCTCAGCATAACAGTAACCCGTCAATTATGGCAGAGTAAATTTCTTGCTAGAATAGTTACACATGTTGTGAATTTACAACTGAAATATGAGTACAATAAAAGAACATGAAAGCTAGAGAAAAATAAATAAGTTATATTGTCGCAAATTGCTTATTAACCTATACGATCAATTAGTCATTGTAAATTTATTGCATTCAATATTATCGTTCGTTGCATGGCTATTACATGCCTCTCTGCTGCTGCTGCAGCTGGCCCGGTTCTACCTCGTGCTGCGGGGGGCCGGCAGCCCCTCCACCCCCCAGACTCACGGGGTTATCTACTTCCGACAGGACCAGCCCCACATCGACCTCTTTGTCTTCTTCTCTGTCTTCTTCTCCTGCTTCTTTCTCTTCCTCGCTGTCTGCGTCTTACTCTGGAAGCTCAAACAGGTAAATTAAGATGTTCAAATAACGAAATATTTGCCTGTTAACTTACAACAAGGAGATAGAAAGTGGTGGCAGTGGTGGTTCTGAGAAGTTTAAGGAATGTGTAATATCGAAGACTATTACAGTGAAAGAAAACACTTCTTTAGTCGCATTTGACAACTCTTCAGGAGAACTTTGGGCTGCAGACCAATTTTTTTTATCCCTTTATGCAGGGGTAATAAAAAAATTGAAGTTAAAAGATGTTATAATAATGAGATATTTATCTGTTAACTCCAACAGGTACAAAGGATTTAGAAATGTTTTCTTTTTGTTTAAGTGTTTTAAATAGTCATATGCTATAGCAACGGTTATGAAATATGATATTGCCTTAGTAATAAAACTGATTTAATGAAAGGACCATTTGTTGCAGCCAGTTTTGTAGCCACTGATCTGATTGTCTGACCTGGGGCGTGTAAAGTAGGCAAGCGCTTGGTTCAGCACAATCTTGCTGGTCAATGGAAAGGCAAAAATACAATATGCATGAGACAGGGTTGATTTGTATGAAATTCAACTGGCAGTGGCTGTATTTTCGCACTTTTGGTGACCAGCAAGCTTGTGCTCAGCCAAGTGCTTGCATACTTTACACGCCCCTGTTGATGTCTGATTTTTATTTTGAGACGACTTTGAATGCTTTGTGGGATTATTGGACCCTCCTGAGAGGAAGCTGACCAACATTTAACTGTTTGGGGATATTGATAGTCGGCAGATGAAACCCTGTTTCCAGTCCAGCTGCTTGCACGGCTTCTTGTGTTGTGCGCACACAGGTGCTGGACGCACAACGCACACGCATACAGCGGCGCATAGAGATGCAGACCATGGCCTCGCGACCCTTCTCACAGTCTCTCGTCTACTTTGACGCGCTCACTCCAGGGTCATCGGCGACGAGGGGCGGCAGCGAAATAACACCGCTGGTCACCGGGGGGGGCGGCACGCTTCAGCGGCGAGGCGGAGGGGCTGGGGGGGCCAGGGCGTCGGCGAGGGGGGTAGGTAGTAACCCGCGGCGGGGGTTGGAGTGCACGGTGGATGTGCCCCCGGGGATTAACCCCCTCGCGATGGAGCCCACGGCAGACGGACTGGCGGTGGTCGCGACGTTTATTCTACAACTTCCCGGGGGCGCGGGGGTCCCGGTGAAGGCGTGTTTGGGAACGGCGTTGGTCGCCGCCCCTCGGTTCGTTTACCCTGGAATGAATCACCCAAGTGGGGGGGGCGTGGCCAGCGGGGCGAAATGCGGCAGGGTTGAAACGGGGGGCGCGAGGGGCTCGGCGTTGTTTGTATAGGGGGGTTGTATAGGGAGGGTCGGGAGAGTATAGGGGCTTTAAGAATGAGTGCGTGTATTGTTTTGTGCGTATTTGGTTGGTTGTAGCAGCATGGCATGGAGTCGTGTACATAGATGGTGCTCTGGGCTGGATGATGAGTTGTTTGCAACTAAGTTTATTTTCTGACCGTTTTTATTCTGACATCTTCTATGAGCAGGATTCAGCTTAAGGAAATAAAGGAAACTTAGGAATGATTTTTTCTTTAGGCTAGGTGTCTGAGGACTTGCTTGAATCTGAAGAGTTAAAGCTGCGCAAAAATATAGCAAGATTAGGATTGAGTTTGTTAGTCATGTTAGCATCTTAATCCGAGGTTACGATGTCATCTCACCTAATCAGCACACGAGGATTTGTGTCGCGCGATCTGATTGATTGTTGTCATCTTGATCTTAGATTAAAATCTTGACACTTGATGAAGAAACCCAGTCTAAAGGTTACGGCAACAGTGGGTCCGAGATCTTGTGGTTATGATCAGTATGGAAGGCGGAACAGAAATCAATGTCTTCACTAGTTGACTCGGGACGGTACTATTCTGATACTGTACTGCGTGCCAATTATTTAGAGATGTCGATTTCACTAGTCGGGCTCGGTCGGCCTTTGAGTGTGTGTAGTGATGAAGAGAATCTCGTCTCGGTGACTGCGAGTGGCAGTCTGCTTAGAGATACGACTAATTCTGCGATTGCGTGAACATTTGCTGCGTGATCTTTTGCTGATTTGACTGCAGAGAGTTAATTTAAAGTTTGTGTATTTTCGTCATGCATGCGTCAATGGGCAAGTTTGTGCATTGGAGGATCATTGGTAAATGGGATTGGCGCTAGATGAGGAGTCTTTTTATGTAAATCAGCGAGAGCGATTTAAACTGTTACGTCTGTCACGATTGGCATGCTTTGCAAACTGGTATGAACATTCTAGGTATGAAAATATAATCCAATCTGAGCTGAATTTCTCTATTGGGAGAGATATTATACATTCAACATACGTTATGAGCATTTTAAAGCCATGCGTGCATCGTATTGAATCATGAAACGCCGCATCGGTGCATTCAAAGCCTGTAGGTGTGCATGAATTGTTGCTAGAGTTGTTCTTTGTGTAGGAAGGGTTCTTAATTTTCATTTAGCGCTTGAATCTCACACTGTGTGTGAAATGACATTGTTGCAACAAAATCTGACGGGGTTGGGTGAAAACTGAAGATGGGTGAAAACTGAAAAGTGATTGCTGTCGGATTGCTTTACTGACAAGAAATAAATACATCATATTCTGTAGATTTTTAAAAATCAATTTTCTTTTCTAGAGAAGCGTCTCATCTGTGTCTTGATGTTGAACTCGATTCAGCTTTATAGATTGTGTGTTACCATTAGAATGCATTGTTTTTTTTGACGCCTGCTTCAAGTTTCAGACTTGGAATGTTTTGAAACAGTTGCAGATTTCTGGTTTAGTTTTGTCTGTGTAAATTGATGACTAATTTAGCAGATCAGGAGCCGATTCACAAAGTTTACCAAAGACTTTATTAAAATCTATTCTCCAAGCAATTTGAGATGTAATATTTTATTTATTGCGCATGATACTGCAAATTTTCAGAAAATTAATGATAAGATTTTCATAAGATTTCTGTACAGAGTTTTAAAGCCTGAGATTTTCCTAAGATGCTTTTGTGAATGAGGCTACTGGCTTTTTAAGACCTGCTAGAAGTGAATCCAGTCTTGCGTAATTATTTCACCGTATTGTGCGGAGTAGAATACGAAGCTGTTATGAGCTGTGCATGGCATGAATCAAAATGTTTTCTACTGTGACGTCATCATCATTTGATTTACTTAATCGTTTTCGCTTATTACGTAGTCAGTGAATGCCCCGAGTAAGTAATGATGTTCAACGTTAAAGTTTACTGGTTTTTTGTTATTTGTTGCCAAAGATGCTTTGACTCTTATTATATTCTTGGTTTTGTCTTGCGTCTTATTACATGAGCCTGATTTGAAATGTAATCGCGGAATGCGGGATATAGTGAAAATAAATACATCTTCAGTTCTCAAATGCGTGGTATAAAGTTGAGTGGTTCTTTCAAACGAAGGGATCATTATTGAATATTGCTTGAAGCGGGTTTTATTTGGATCACATCACGTTGCAAACTTGCATATTAGTCTTTATTAACACAGTAGTTTAGCAACCAATGCATAAAATAATACAAATAAAATTAAAGAAAGTCATGAGGCGAACATTTGTGCTTTTATTTCCTTGGTGATCGTTGGATACATAGTTGTTGAAACTCATTTGAGTGGTTCATATGGCATATGTACTGAACGTGATCTAACGGTGTCAGGACCTGTGTACTTTCTCTCTGTTTCCTATCTCTTTCTCGTTTCTTTGGATGCGTAGGTTCAACTAGGTTGGTATATTTGCCGTTATTCGATCACAGCTTTTCTCTTCAGTTCTGAAGTTTTCCTGTCTGCTGTGTTTGGTACAAGTCAAACGACTAACACTTTTACACGGTGAACCAAAAAAAGACCTCCTACTTTCATACTTTACTATATATAATAGTTATATATAAATCTTTTATTCACCATCAAGGCAGAACACAATAAAGAGAAAGGAACTTAAATCAACATACAGTTGAAGTGCGAGCTAAATTAAGGTGAAATTCACAACGTCAGGTGATAGCGTTCACACAATTAGTCATTAATGATTCGTGACGAGTCGAGCACTAACGACTGTGTTGATACGTTGTAAGAAGCAGCTAGTCGTGACAGTTCACCATTGCCTGACA